>JBAMAW010002156.1:3477500-3664486 GCA_037043295.1 Amiota minor | reverse complement strand
GGGGGTCTGTATGGATGGTACTCTCCCTAGTGGTTCGATCAAACTGAAATTGCCACAATATAAGTTTCAGACGTATGGCCACCAACCATTTCAAGATCATGGGATTACTGGATCGTATACCTGCCATACAAACCAAAATGTTTCTTGTATAGGGTAACTTTTGGTAGCCTTTGGGTTCGGAACCCTAAAAATGAATTGGGATGAAAGGAACATTTGCCAGGAAGAAATTTAATGCCTTCGTTTATGGAAATAGTATTAATCACACAAGAAAAGAAAATAAAACATATTTAAGTGTTCAGTAAATACGAAATATGGATTCGAAGATCTTTACAACTGTAAGAAAAGGAACTCAATGAATCAATGTAGGTAGTAATATTTGTTGTATTGTATGTAAATATAATAATTTGTTTTACAAATGTAAATATCGACAAAAGACCTTGAATGAGGTCTGTGATCATTGAACTTGAAATAAGTTTCCGTATCATCAACCGTATAAACCAGAGATTGCATGATCAGATTAAATCTAAATACAATATTTAATTTTTTAAAATGCTTTATGTCTTTATTAATACTTTTTAGTTATAACATATAGAGAGTTGAAAACTTGACTAACTTTCATAGGATCCTTCATAGCATGTCTGACTGACAATAATGTCAGCATGTTGTCGCACCATATGATAATTAAGATTGCCTACACTTTGATATGTGCACTCACAATAGGAACAAGCAAGCAAAAGGTTTCTCACCCGTATGCACTAAAATATATGAATTTAGATGACCACGAGTATAGAAGGCTTTCTCGCAGAGATCACACTTGAAGGGTCTGACCAATGGTGGATTATGTGATCGCATATGTGTCCTTAGAACCGAACGTGTTGGCCATGTTTTCTCACATTTTGTACATTTATGGATTCGAGGTTTACTTTCACCAGTATGAACTCGTAGATGCGAAACAAGCTGTATCCGCAAAACAAAACGTCGAGCACAATGTTCACATTGAAATGGACGCACTTCTGAGTGCATTGACTTGATGTGATAACTTAGACTATGACCAGATGCAAAGGTCTTTAAACAAACCTCACATTTCGCCAACATTGTGCACAGAGATAAGATGTAGTTTCAGTTGAAAATTTCGTGTGAATTCTTTCTCACAATGTGTACAAGGATGCAATGATTTGGAACGCACCCTAGTTGGAGTTTGACGTTTGGTTTTCGATGTTTGCTCTGATAACAGAGGCTCTGTTGTTGTTGGTGGTATAGGTTGCCTTAAATTTTGTGTTGATGCTGACTCTGGTGTTGATACTGTTGATGAAGATGAGATCCACTGGGTTGAAGAAGATGGCGATGATGATGTACTATTACTTTCTATAAATGCTTCCCTTATCTGATAGATTAAGGGACCATAGATTTTCTCAACAAGCGCTTCTAGATCAGTACTTGATTCCAATGTCGATACACTTAGTACACTATCAGGCATTGGATAATCCGCCGGGAAATAAGCATTAAATTCGGAAGTATCTGTGTAAAGCGAACAACAACAAATTTTAAATTGTTTTTTTTTTTTTTTCACTTTCTCTCACTCACCAATATCTTTTCCCAATTCACATTCATCATCACCATTGGGCATTGCCAGCATGGTGGTAATTTCACATGGTATAGATCTTTCTAGTGTTGTTATCTGTTGTTGCTGCTGGTGCTGTTGCTGTTGCTCTTGCTCTTGATAATCATCAAGATTTCCAATTTCTTTAGTTAAACTATCCAATACATCATCAAATATATAATTCTGGATTGAGAATCTGTAGTTTATAAAGTTGTCGCGAATTTTATACATATTTTATATTGTAATCTCATCAAAATAAAAAAATGTATTAATGTATTTGTATCCGCAGAACAGAAAAATAAGAAACAATCTTCGCTTCTAAATATTGTTCTAAATTTTTACTTTTAAATGCAATCAAGGTTAAATAAAGTAAGCGTATGACGTATTGAGACCCCTTCCATATTGTCAAAATAAAATCAAAACAGAAACAGAAGTCTTTAACCCTTCAAACGATAGCCAATCTAGCAAACATAAATTTGTGAAGCAAAGATTGATAAAGCAAAACAAGCCTCAAGCAAAGCGTTAAGACTTGGTAAGTCTATCGTTACGCTTATCAGGTAGATCCGATAGAAACAGAAAATCTTTTGCTTTTATAATATAGAGCTTAAAAAAAGCTTTTAGCCTAGTCTATTCCGAGCTTTAAGCTCGTCTATTCGGAAGTTCATCTTGGTTCGAGCTTTAAGCTCATCTCTACTAAAGCTTAGACCGTTGAATTTCAAATTTTTCGAGTACCCCGGTTGGAAATCTGGAGGTCTGACAACTGATTACAAAGGTTGGGAAAAAACACTGCTCAATCGTTGGGTATGGCTTCAACTACCAATAAAATGGGTTTTTTCGAAGTAGCACGAAAACGCCGCGGGCACCACGGGACGATTTGGAGACGCCAACAATGAGCACTCAGACTGGGCATGATGCTAACCCCTCGACAAAGGATTGTGCAAACGGAGAGTCATTTGAGGCGAAGATAAAAAAGCTGGGTGACACGATTGATAGCCTCAACGTTTTCTATCGTCACAAAAACAACGTTCACCACGAAATTAAGAGGCTGGGCCGTTTGATCAAGACGGTATTTCTTGAGGTTATGCCAGATGACCATATGCAAAGAATTGGAGCAAATGCTTATAAGGCTACCAGCATGTGGAATCTCAAACTGATGTTGAAGTAGGCGTCTGCTTGAAGCCCGCACGGACGCAGAAGGAAAAACCTAGGCGAAAAAATAATACTGGACGGCAAAGTAATCCGGGACGGCCACTACAAGGTGATGATTCCGGCGCAGCGGTACCCAGGGCAACTTTTCTGGCTGTCGAGCGAAGTGGAAGGCATGAGTCTGCAGACAAAATCGGGTGGACTGCTGTCAAAAGCAGGGAAAACAATGCCTCAAAAATAAGAGCAAAGCCAGAAGCGATTATCATTGCGGCAGAAGGTGATGTGACTTACGCTGACATACTCCGAAAGGTGAGAAGTAACCCTGAGTTAAAAGCTTTGGGCAACGACACCACAAAGATAAGAAGGACAGCGAAAGGGGAGCTTTATTTGCAGTTGAAGAGGCCTGATGGAGAAAGTAAGCTTAAATCTTTCCATTCCACCATAAGTGATGCTATTGGAGAGGTGGCAGAGATAAAAGCAAAATCGCATGAGACAACAGTCATGTGCAAGGAAGCGATAAGGAGGCATGCAATATTTCATCCATCAATGAATCTGCAATCCGGAGCATCCGAAGTGCGTACGGTGGAACACGGACGGCTTTTATATCCTTGCCAGCAGCGCCGATTTGGATGGAGGCTAGTAAAATACATTCATACATGAGAGAAGTGAACGCAGTATACAGATCATGTGCCATCCGCGTCTGTGCTGCTTTTCGAACGGTATCCAGCGATGCAATCCTGGTCATGGCGAGTATGATGCCTATTGACATAGTTGTTGCAGAAATAAGTCGGCTATTTGACGCTAAGAGGAGCACTGGTGAAGTGAGAAGGCTAGATGGAAGGGCCCACAGTATGGTGGAGTGGCAGAGGAGAAGGCTAAGTTCTGACAAAGGCAGGTGGACCTATCGGCACATTAACAACGTCGAAGAATGGGTGAGCAGAAAGTTTGGCGAGGTCAACCATCACCTAGCCCAGTTCCTGAGCGGTCACGGGTGCTTTAAGGAATATCTGTATACGCGGGGATATGATGATGATCCCTTCTGTCCGAGTTGCACAGGCGAAAACGAAAATGCAGAACACGTCTTCCTGCATTGCTCAAGATTTGATGTTGCCAGATCAATGATCTCATCTGCGTTTCGTGAAGTGCCGACTGTGACGAACTGCATTCGGCATATGTGTGAATCGCAGCTGAATTGGGACGTGGTGAGTCAGGCCGCAGCTCAAATCATGACAGAGCTGCGGCGTATTGTACGATTACGACGAGTTCAGACGAACGAAGACGTGATAGGTCATTAGTTTGTTATTGACAAGAAGTTTTAACGTAAATTTGTTTTGATTTACATGGGGTAGAAGCAGACTTTGAGCTGTTATGCTCCCTCTTTCCTCCTTGACGTAATGCTTTGCGGTAGTGCCAGGGGGACTGTAGGACTTGGGACGGTGGGGTTTAGTGGGTGCAAGTCCCACACTTCGAATAGTAGATTCGTTTGGCTTTTAATGCATCCCCATCGGGAAAAAAAAGACCTCTTCACGTCGCCGTTTCAATTACAAAATTACCACCCCTAGTGAGGAAAATCACACACTTGTACATATTCCACATATATACACATATTTGTATGTATGCAAGACCAATGCGTCAATTGTTTAAACCTACTACGTATTGTATGTATGGTCGTACATCAGTACATTAAAAAATACGAACTTTAACTATCAAATATTCCATAAGTGTTTTCTTTTTTTATTTTAACTTAAACTTATGCAGCCAAATAAGGCCCACATAAGAGAAATAATATCTTTCCCAATTGATTGATATACATAACAAACCAGTGAAGGAATCGGAATTTCCTAAATAAGTAATTATATAGAAAAAAAGAGTCCCTAAAATAAAATATATAGAAAGAACCATCTGTTAAATAAATATGCACTTACCTTATGTGACGAAAATAGAATATTAAGTTCTGATTTGCTACAGTAATTTATAAAGGTACGAAGAAACGTCCGGATATCTCGGGAGAAAATTTGGGCAGTGTGGCGAAAGTCCCACAGGGGGTACTGGCTCGCTTCGTATCTTCTTTAGGTTGCTTTTAGAAGGAACCTTCTGAGATTACCACTACCCTTATGCCCTCTCCCCGACCTCCCAATCCTCTTCCCTTCAACAAGTATCATAATGGGCCGCAAGGCTTTTGCATAAACCTAACATAACCTATATCAAGTAATTTAAATGGGAAAGATGATACCCACAATAAAATAAATATAAAGAAAAATCTGTTAAATATGCACTAACCTTCTTACTCTCTGATGAAAATAAAGTACGAAGTAGTAAAATAAAGGTATGAGGAAACTTTGGGTATTTTGCAACCAAAAAAATTTTTTTGTTGTATCTTGACTAATGTAAGATTATAGAATGAATAATTTCTATCAAAATGTAGAAACTTTAAAGCAAAGAAAATTCTTCTCAATGTTTGCTTTGTTTTTAAAAAATGAATTTATAAATTTTCAAATTATATTTCATTGAAGTTTTATAATCTCAAAATTAAATGCATTACCAATTAATTGATTACAAATCAAGAAGGTTATGCATGTCGGCTATGTTATGGATGCCTAATCCTTAGAGGAGTGGGGAAAAATTTGTACAACATATATGAGTAACTCAATGTAACTCAGTATTCCATGTGGTACGAATAACATTCTTTGGTCATGACGAAAAAAATTACTTTTACCGAAAAACGATTGCCACGTCCATCAATTTAGGTTCGCCTTCCCTGAACAATATGAATAAAAATTCTGTTCTATATAAGATTCATAAATCACAATTTGATATAATGAAATATGGATTAAATTTACAAAACTTGGAATGGAAGTTTATAAAATGCCTTTTAAAATATAAGAGACCCGACAACATTACAGGGATGTTAAAAAAAACATAATAATTGTATAAACCACTTAAAAACGATAGAAAGAAAAGATTTTATAGTTCCTTCTAACAATTATATTTTTTTTTTTTTTCTTATGTTGTAGGTCCATAAGTCTATTATGTCTTATCTTATCTTAAAAACTTTGTTACGTTAAGAATTGAAAATTCAAGTGACTTTTGTACATACGTACAAGTATGTATGCATATGTAGATGTAAATTGGGTTGAACTCTACCGGAAATTCAAACAGCCGTACAATGATTACGTAAAATTTTGCAAAGAGTTCTTCATGCCATGGTTAATACTGCTCACGTGCCATTCTTTTGGATCGTGATGTTGAATCGAGTCACTTTACAATCATCGCTTAGTTATTGATTTACAACAGTTTCATGATGACATACAAACTCAACTTGGCAGATACATTTAGATTAGAGATAAACAAGACAGCATGTGTTGAACAGCAGACAAAGAATTTGTATTATCGGTAGGTTTGTAGGTTTAGATATTCAACGTATCTTATCAGTTTATTGTCTACTCATTTCATGACATTCCACCATAAGAACATTTTTAATCGTAGGACTATCCTAAAATGATTTTATTAACCCAATACACAAATCACTCAAAGACAAGATGCTATAACAAGGATGACTACCCGCACTGGTAATTACAATAAATGAAATATGTAATAAGTAAGAGCAAAAATAGTATTGACGCAGTTTCCCAATGCGCAAATTTCATGTTGATTCAGTCGGAATAGTATAAGCAGCGTAATAAGAATGAGAAATTGATCTAGAACATGTGAACTTATTATAGTAGATAAAGAGAGAGTGAGAAGATACTGACTATTTGCTAATATCAGGGACGTCCTGAGTGCTACTTAGAAAAATGCGCCCCTTTTTGATAAAAAATTTATTATTATTATTATTATAAAATATTTGTAATTACTCGGGCATTTACCGTCAATGTATTTTTGTGGTAAAAAATATTATATTATTGTAGATTACTTCCAATTGGATTGATTCCACTTAGACATTCTAAGTGTTTTATGTTTTGAAGGGATTTAAAGTTTATCATCTGAAAACATTTTGTACTCATAATAGTCAATGAACTCTACACACCATGAGGCTTTAATAAAGTATTGCATAAAGCAACTAAAAAATTTGATGAATTCTGCCATATCTGAAGCAAAACTTAATGTTCGTTTAAAGAGCGTACATAATTTTTGCATTACAACAAGTAATGGTAACAGAATAATAATTAGATAATGTTGCTAAGTAAGTTCATATGTTCATATGTGAAGTGAATCTTTTTGGTACCGTTTATTATTTAGATTATCTACATGTGATACACCAATCGCCCGGCCGCGACTGTCTGTCAGATAGCGATATACTCAATAGTTAAGTCTACCCTAATAGAACGCTACTAAGAATGTATTTGATTTTCCAATGGTTTTTACGCTCGATTTACCTTGCTCATTAAATAATCTCCACCTCTATCATCTCTCAAACGAACGTAATACATTATAAAATTTCAAAGGTCTTTTCCTTTTGTATAGGGTTTCCCGATTTCTGATGAAATTCTCCCCATTCCGTTCACGAGAATTTTGGATGGAGCAATTCTATTTTATTTTATGAATATCATGTTTACTTCAGATTTAGATTATCAAAATGGTACTAAAGGTCCTTAAAGTTGTCACAATTAATTGGTCTTAATCATCACTCGTATGGACGATTATAATCGTGTCTTGCTCACAGTGGGCACATTCTCAGGTTCCAAAAGAAAGAGATCCGTAAATGCAAAGCAATTTACTTTTGATTTTGTGATCGATTCAGATGTGATATGATATGTTTATGGATTTTAGTATTATATATAGGTAATATTAAATGATTGACGTATCAAATCAAAGATCTGACAGACTGGTTTAAAATACCACGAAAATATATTATGTTTATCTTATCCATTGATTGCAATTAATAATCCGAACTACTTAGTTAGGAATCTTATTGTACAAATTGAATCTATTTGCATGGAAGTTATGGGACCATTTTCGAGATAAGCAGCGATTATTTGATTTTAGTTAAACTAAATAAAGGCGTCTTATCAACGTTACGGTAAGAATTCAAAATTCAAGTGACCTTTGTACATACGTACAAGTATGTATGCATATGTAGATGTCAATTGGGTTGAACTCTACCGGAAATTAAAACAGCCGTACAATGATTACGTAAAATTTTGCAAAGAGTTCTTCATGCCATGGTTAATACTGCTCACGTGCCATTCCTTTGGATCGTGATGTTGAATCGAGTCACTTTACAATCATCGCTTGATTATTGATTTACAACACTTTCAACTCAACTTGGTAGATACATTTAGATTAGAGATAAACAAGACAGCATGTGATGAACAGCAGACAAAGAATTTGTATTATCGGTAGGTTTGTATGTTTAGATACTCAACGTATCTTATCAGTTTATTGTCTACTCATTTCATGACATTCCACCATAAGAAGATTTTTAATCGTAGGACTATCCTAAAATGATTTTATTAACCCAATACACAAATCACTCAAAGACAAGATGCTATAAGAATGATGACTACCCGCACTGGTAATTACAATAAATGAAATATGTAATAAGTAAGGGCAAAAATAGAATTGACGCAATTTCCCAATGCGCAAATTTCATGTTGACTCAGTAGGAATAGTATAAGCAGCGTAATAAGAATGAGAAATTGATCTAGAACACGTGAACTTATTATAGTATTATAAAGGTAGTGTGCTGATCTGATAGATAAATAGAGAGTGAGATGGTACTGACTATTTGCTAATATCAGGGACGTCCTGAGTGCTACTTAGAAAAATGCGCCCCTTTTTGATAAAAATTTTATTATTATTATTATAAAATATTTGTAATTACTCGGGCATTTACCGTCAATGTATTTTTGTGGTAAAAAATATTATATTATTGTAGATTACTTCCAATTGGATTGATTCCACTTAGACATTCTAAGCGTTTTATGTTTTGAAGGGATTTAAAGTTCATCATCTGAAAACAGTTTGTACTCGTAATAGTCATTCAACTCTACACACCATGAGGCTTTAATAAAGTATTGCATAAAGCAACTAAAAAATTTGATGAATTCTGCAATATCTGAAGCAAAACTTAATGTTCGTGAACGAAATGTTCGCTTAAAAGAGCGTACATAATTTTTGCATTACAAAAAGTAATGTAAACAGAATGATAATTGGATTTTGTTGCTAAGTAAGTTCATATGCTCCAAGCGATATCTTAAAAATTTCACTCGAATATTTGGGTTTATTTTTTTTGTTAGTTACTATGTTTTTGAGATAATCAGCTTATGTGAAGTGAATCTTTTTGGTATCTTTTATTATATTGTCTGTCAGAAAGCGATAAACTCAAAAAGTGCCGAACAGATTTTCATAACGATTCCACCAATGGACTAAGTGATTCATGACAAAAGTTATAGGTATATAATTCATTAAGGTAAATTGACGATGATTGTTGAAAATGTCAGCAAAAATAATGCAGTAAACTGTGTTAACCACATAGCCAAAGTGTCGATAATGTCGTAGACAGCAGAAAATAGTATACCTGATAATGCAATGTGATGTGGGTTACACAGTTGACTCCTTTGTTTTTGCTTGCATCATCAGTTGTAATACAAAATATTATTGCGAATGAAAAGGAATTTGACAGAGAGATCAACATTGATCAAATCGATCATGAATGAAACCCATTCCATTCACGATATATGTATATACTTTAACTTCTAATGTATTATAGAAGTGTGTTCTTCCATAACCGTTGATAACTGTGCAACTGTTTTAGTCTCTTCTGCTTATTCAGCAAAAAGTAAAACAATAACAAATGTTATTATTACACTTCCCACCACCATAACAACATCAATAAAAAGAAAACAAAATATCGCCATAAAAATATCATTTAACTGTTTATTGCCAACATACGTAGAGTATAGAGTAATAAAGTTATATGTCGTTAAGTGAGTGAGCGAGCGAAAGAGTTAAGCAATGATTGAGATTGAGAGCAGAGGCAGCAGCAGCAGCAGTCAGTGAGTAAGTGACTGAAATCAGACTCTCTCTAATGGAGTGTTACTAAACTATGTAATAAACAATGGGAGAATTTTTATTATAAGTATGTGTTTTCTCTGCCATTTGTTGTTACAGTTACTGACTGACTGATTGTTGTTGATTGTATTTATTTTGTTTTATCATATTATAGGCAAAATATACTCGTAGTATATAAACAGTAACAATTAGCTGAGGTAGTAGGTCATTAATTAGCCAGCGTTCGAACTTCACCGTTCATTTTGCGCTTTCCAGTGGCTGCGCTGGTGAACACAAATTTCATTCACCTTCTAATACTACATAAAATCATTCAATTAATTCATTCATTTTAAAAACAAAACGAACGAAAGAAACAACCAAAACATCAACAATAATAACAACAACAGCAACTACGCAACATCAACGGTAAATTCGACAAAAAAAAAAAAAAAAAAAAAATAAATAAAATAAAATATTGTAGTAGAAGAAAAAAAAATGCAAGTGGCGTGCAAAGTGAAATTAATATAAATTGCAACATTACAACATTACAAAAAAAAAAAAAAAGAAAAGAAAACAACATCAATAATAGCAAAAATCTCTGAAAAAAATTTGAAAGAAACCCATCAGCACTAAAAAAACAAAATTTTAAAATAAATAAAAAAATTACAAAAAAAATTAAAAAATTGTACATAAAATTGTCTTTGTCGCCAATTGATTTTTGGCATTGTTAAGGTCGAGGACGAAGGCAACGACCGACATATTTTTGCAAGAGAAACAAAAGGAGACAAGAGGACAGAAATAAGAAAGAAGCTCTTAATTAAAACCCGAATATTTGAGCTAAAGCGAGTTTTAAGGTGAGTCGATTCAAATTTCAACTCA
The DNA here is from genome assembly GCA_037043295.1 of Amiota minor. Lineage (NCBI taxonomy): Eukaryota > Metazoa > Arthropoda > Insecta > Diptera > Drosophilidae > Amiota > Amiota minor. The sequence goes on along the minus strand of JBAMAW010002156.1, from coordinate 3,653,868 downwards.
TGAAATGGTTTTGTTTTGCTTTTTATATTCTTAGTTGCTTCGTAAGCAGGTTTTTATTTGTCCATTAAAAATATTCATTGATTGCAGATCTTTCAGCAATAAAATGCCATTAATAAATTAATTAAGTATAAAATAAAAATAGTAGTAGGGAACAATGAAACTTTTTCGGTTAAAAACAAGCATCAGATCCACTTACATTCACAGGAGCTCAAGGTGTGGTTTAAAAAATGACGATTCGAACGCTGAAACTTTGAATTATGTCTTTTTTAAGCTCTCTTTTTGATCAGTTCACGCCACTGATAAATTGACACACGTCCAACCGAAGGGAGGCTTTAAGCTTCTAAACTCACATTATGGGTATTCTAAAATTAATGCTTTTTTAGCCAATTTAGATTTTGAAATATTTGTGTCATTGAATTTACATTAGTATGTTATTAAAACATTATTCAGTTGTTGTTTTAATTAAAATGTCAATGTAGTGGCTATGAATAAAAAAAAAAAAATGAAAATTAATAGTTCTGTGCATTTCTTTCACATTGATACAATTTGCCAATGCTTAAACAAGATAAAAAAATCCGACAAGTGTGAGTAGGACTCGCACAGGAAGGGTTTCTTCCATACCATCATACAAATTCTGTGTCAATGTCAACATTTGAGAATCACGTTTGGCTCTATCCTCTCTTAACTGGTAGTTAACATTTGAGAAGCTCGGAAGAGCACAATTGCCAATGCTCACAAAACTGTGGACAAAAGAGCTCATTAACTATGCTGTGCAAACTGTGCGCAGTGCATATTGGAACATGTTTCATGCATGGGGACCCTTTTAATTTTTTAACTTTATTTTATTTTTATTATTTGTTGTTGTACCAGCAATACAACTACAAATTCGTTGAAAAATTTCTACATATTACGGTTCATGAGATAGAGCTGAGTCTTAGTAATAAAGCAAAACACGTTAATTTGGTCTGTCTAAGCCAGAAAATCACTCGTATTAGATCTCGAAATTACATCGTTCAGAAGTTGGGAAAAATCGTAATTAAAATTAATAACTTCCAAGTTTAACGTTTGAAACAGTAAATGTGCAAATAATTCTAGTTAAAATCCTTTTATTTTTGGTCATTCATTAATCATTTTAAATTTTTCTTCTCATTTCCACTGTATTTTGGAGCCCAGAAGAGTTCAGAAAACCTAACTGTGTAAAACCAAACATTTTTCGTTTTGTGGCTTTTTATTTTGTTCACTTTCTCTGCTGACAATACTGTGATGCTCCCTTCTGGCTCATTATTCTAAATAAACTTCAAAAGACAATTGGTTCCAATTGTGAATAAAGTTTTGAAGAAAAGAATAATACTTAACAAGTTTCTTTGCAAAAGTCCATAACTTATTACCATTCCCATGCATTATATAATTAAATATTGTCCGCAATCACTTCTTTTATATGAGTATATGAAGATGCTGTTTCCGGGTCACTATCACATGTGAATTAGAGTTTTAGTTTTCCCAGAAAAGTCTCATGAATAAAAAACACAATCCAGTGAAAAATTAATGTTTAATGATTATTCTCCTCTGACATCTGATAATCTTCTCTATTAATATAATTTATGGGTATTTTTCTTTTTTTAATTAAAAGAGAAAACCTTTATCTTTTATAGAAATTATATATAAAGTACTTGATTATTAACATAGTCCCTCGAAACCAAAAACGTGGAATAAGTTTACAATAATCAGCATCTCGTTTATTATATAATGAATAATTAATTATACTTATTGTGGTTATTATAGGGCCTACCATATCCCATTCGATAATAAAATATGTAGATGAAAAATCCCCTCGTTCAATGTTCAATTACAATATAAATAAATTTCTATATAATTATATTTTAAAAACAATAGTTAGGAAAAATTGAAGTTAAATGATTTGCTGCTTAAATTCATTAAATCACATAGCATTTGAGGCATCGTAATTAAACTGTTTCAAATGGTTTTGATGTACATATATACGAGTACAATACTTGATTACCATAATCTCCTCATATGATCATGAACTTGATACGGACGGCTAACAATATCAAGAAATTGATAGCAAAGAAAATGAAAACGATACAAAATCTACTACAAAATGTAAGATATAAAATTTATAACATGCAATAAAAAAGTATAATAAAACTCAAAAGCTCTGGTTAAGGAACAAATTTTATTTTAATTTATTTATAAGTATTTTACTTGCAATATTGAGAATCATAAAGCAAACAAAGCAACGTAAACACGTTTATCACAGCTTTGAAATTAACAATACTCGTATTCATATGCAGAGTATTTCAAGAATCTAACTACTCTTATCCAGTCTTTATCCCGAATTCATAATAAATAAAAATATAACACAATATTAAGTATATTATAATCATGCCTTTAGACAATGAACGAACGAATAATTACACTAAAATAATTTATGACTCAAAGAATAACAACTGCAATAACAAAAAACAAATACAATATGCAGTATACTAAATGACTGGCTGAATGAATGACTGAGACTTTGTTGGGTGTGTACCTGGTCCTAGGTGTAGCATTTTATGGTCCTCGGTAAAATTATAAAAAATTGTGATAGCATTTTATTTTTATATTCTTTTATAGTCACTTTTTAGTTCATGGAATAATAAAATATATGACATTCATATTTTGGTGTTCATCTGGTCAGATATAAACGTGTTAAACGTGATTTTGATTTCTTTGATTTCTTGGCGACAATTTATCCATCCATACAAGACTTGTGACGTCTATCTCTAGGCGGTCGGAAGTGTTTGCTTATGGTTTATTAGATTAATTTATAGTGTTAAAAAATAAAAGTTCTTAAGTGTCATACAACAATGCAAAAGTCCTCGGGGCCATGTGATTAACTGAAGAACTTTTGTACATACTAGTACTACTTAGCAAGAATAGATAAGCAGAGTTATCATTATCATCATCATCATCATCATCAAAATATATTGTAGAATATCGGTATTAGTTTGGAATTGAATTAAACATGGTTATTACATTGACTGAACGAGAAAATACCTTGAAAATGTAGCTTGTTTTGCAATTAAGTTATGGAAATTTCCAAAATTACTATTAACTATTAAATACAACAGTTATTACTCCACCTACTTAGATAAGATTTATATTCAAGTATATATCAAATATTTTACAATAAATAGATATAGACAGATGATACTTAGTTTATACTTAGTTACATTTTGCGGATGCAGTAGTGTGAAGTCTTCTAAAATTCAATTTGGACTTAATACAGAATCCAAGTCACAAATCAATAAGCGAAACTATGAATCTTATATTTCTTTATCAATACGAGAAAAATAAACCTTGAATTATAAATATTATTACAAGATTTGAAATGCAATGCATATTATAAATAATGAAATATGCGTTAATGACGGCTATGAAATATATTGTTGAACAACGTTCCACGTTTTTTCCGCTCTTCAAATTTAAATTGACCACTTAAAAGTTTTATTTAAAGTTAAGTTACGTCGTAATTTGTACATTTTAAGGGATCATAAATTCAATAATCCATTATCATAAAGCATTTTTATATACTTAGTGGTTTCATTAGGAACAATTCAGCCAATAAATTTAAGCAATCATTCGCACTTCGTCAACTTGATTCAGCTACTATTGTACAATATTAAATATTGTACACTTAACAATCTATCGATTACTATAAAAACTAGACATTTTTATTCACAAAAGCCTCTTATCTATGGTGATTATCGGTGATAGCATGTAGCCAATTGATTATCAACATGTGGTTAAATATATTACAAAAAACAATCTTGTGTTTTCTGTGGTTGTGGAGTTGGAAACACAATTCAGAAATTCTAAATATATTGTTAATTTTTTTAATGTGAGGCAAATCCATCTGAGCGCTTTCTATAAAATTTTCCACTTAAAAACAATCTTCTTTTCTTATCTGACAACTGATCATGATATAACCAATTACTGCAAGACTTAACTACCATATGAAATGATTGATATATGATAAAATAGTGTAATATAAAACAGAACATTGCTTTTCATTCGAATGGAAAATGATTCTATTCTTTTGGCCTCAAAGTATGCAATACAAAATTTTTGCAGAATTTTTTAACCTGAAATGACAGTGAAACACCAATATATTTTACTACACATACTACCTACTCATATATAACAATATAAGACATTGCAATATTTTGTTAAAGTTATCTATTATATTTATTGATTATATATTGAGTACTGATAGTTCAAGATTTATTTAGACAATTCCTTTCTATACAATGTTTATAGCTGATTTTTCATTACATAATAAGAACAGATATTATCTGGAAGTGACCCGCAAAAGGGCTACTACATAAACCTGTCCATGAGAAAATGTCCAATACTCATGTGTAAGCCCGCAACGTTGCATGTTTGACCTTGTGATTTGTTGATCGTCATTATAAGTGACAATTTTATGGCAAATTGTGGTCGCTTAAATGGCATCCACATCCAGTTAGTATTGTGCACTCTTTAATGAATGATGTACCTATTGAAACGACAAGATCATTCTTAAGGAAGAGACGTAATTCATAGCGTAATTTTACCACAAATAAGGGGTCCTCATCGACCTGCGTTCTCTGATTCTCTGAGATCTAAGTCTCTCCATGTCATGAGTACGATAAACTTCACGTTCAATAGATGATTCTCTATTAATTCGCAAAGAACTCCTTGAACTTGCATTGCATAGATTTCATTCCCTTCCTTCTTCGATTTCAATATTCAGAAGCAAAAGATTTAAGTTTGCGTTTCATTTTCTGCGAATACATTTTTGAACGATTTCTATAAATATAAAATTTTTATTGTTAATTTATGCCCATGAATGTTTGAATCAGTAAATATGGTTTGGAATTTGTTTTTATATTGCAAGTGAACAATTGTTACCTAGATAATTGGTTATTTCGATAAGATTTTGAAATTATCATGAAAACTCCTCCCTTTGATTAATAATTTTTTTTTTTATTTTTTCTGTTGTTTTATTCCTATTGTTCTATTTTCTAGTGTTGAATGTTACTGTTACTGTTACTGTTAAGAGTTATTAGCACTGTGATGTACGTCATGTGTCGCTGCTCAGGACTGCCAGACATATTCATTATGCTGTGCCCTCTAGTGGCAGGAAGTGATTTTCTCATCATCTCATAAACTTACTGAAAATGAATGAAGACATTTTATTGTTAAGTTAATTGTTTAGGCACATATCATCCTTCTGCAGAAAATTCTCTAAGTGACATTGGAAACCGTATCAAAATCCGTTCAGTGGTGTAGAAGTTGTGCGTTTCAGAACAGACAAGAATTTCGACTTTCTTTTATACCATGTATAAGTAGATTAACTAAATTCCTTGAGGGTTTTTTTTATCATAAATTACCACCAACATTAATAGACAAAAAAAATATTTCTTTCATACAAATTTCATAATTACAAAAAATCTCAGTAAGTAGTTCATTTCATAAAGGAGATTATGCCTTTCTGTTACAATTCTAAGCTGAAACTTCTTCAGTTTGCAAAACATTAAATTATGAATTACAGGAATGGCAAGTTGGTTTTAAAGCTATGTTAAATTCATTTATCATTTAGAACAACGTGGAAACCTCATGTAGCATTGAGTTTGATTAAAAAAAAATTGTATTATTTAAATTGTATATTTAGATTCATTTCGTAGCTCTTCACGTGCCAATTAGTTAAGAATTTAATACATAATTGAAATTATAAATATCAATAAAGACAAACATTCGAAAAATAAAGAAATTTGCATAAAAATCATTATTTGATGAAGAATTTCCAGCTCTGACAATTTGTCAATTAGCGAAAACAACAAACAATATTTCACGAAGTAAAAAACGAGACCTTTAATCACGTCTAAAATAACTAAATATTTATATGTATGTATGTTATTCAGGTTAAATTTATTATCTATTTGTATAGCATTTATTTTGAACGTGTCTTTGAATTTGAGCAATTTGTTGCCAATACCTGAGTCTTACTTCTCATTTTTCTTACTTGGTAATAAGTTTTTGTGTAAAGAAAATAAAAATACACAAGATAGAATATTAGGTTAGGTTTATCGAATCTTTTATACCTTACATATCTCAGCGTATAAAGTTATTTGCATAGAAATTTTATTATTATTATTATTATGGTTTTAAATTGATTTGTGATGGAAGTGACGTTGAAATATTAATCCGTTTTATTGAACATGATCTGATCAGTTCCTTTTTTGGATAGAAGATTAAGAAATTAATGAGCCTTTTATATATAGATATTTTCTTTTCCAGTAACAAACGATCCGTCGATATTTTGATCTGTAAACAGTAAACATTAATAAGACGTCTGTGCACCAAATTACAACTGAGCAGCCCAGAAACTAAAACACTATGTCCAATCTATTCTTTTCATCATGTACTGACTTATAAGACTTATAAGTAATTCAAGTGTAACAAACACTACATCAAAATGGTATTATTAGTTCACAATTACATTTATGAAAGCTATAAAAAATTATATTTAAATTAGTTTACTTGGTTTCTTAACCAAACAACTCATTAGATATTTTTATGAACACTATTAACTGTTATTCGCACCAATAACATATCTTTCTTTGTATTGTATCTTCATTAACTTTTACATCTAATAAAGGGTATATAAAATTTGTGCAAATATATGTAAACCCGCAGTGGTGCTAATGAAAGAGGAGAGTTAGAGTAAAATTTAAGTATATTCTTGATCCTTTATGAAAAGTCGAATTGGTTTATCGGAATACCTCTTTCAAAAAGCAGGAAAACTAATGGAACTGATATATAGATTTTTTAAGAAGAATTTCGTCAATTTTATTTTTCCTTGTAAGCAACAATGGCCTTTAGATTTATCCTTCCATTTCAAAGCTGAGAAAATTCGCAGATTTCAAAAAGAAAAAACGAAAAAATCATTATTTTATTCAATAGAAGAATCGTAATTCATGACAGAATTCAACTTATTTGACCACAAATTAGGAGTTCTTATGCACCTGCGTACTCTGTCTCTCTGAGCGCTAAGTCTATCCCTGTCATAACTCGGCTCATTTGCCATCTCTTTATCAGATTTTCATTCATTTTAAGTCATAAGTTATATTGTGATTCATAGCCTACAGAAGACGCACAAACCATTGATTTGAATTCAATTCAATGTTTTTATCTGTTATTGTTAATGTTCCTTTTTCCTGAACTACCACAAAAAAAAAAATATTATTCAAATCGGTCTAGCCATTCTTGATCGAGCCTTTACATTGTCCAACCAAAATCAATTGATTTTTATCATATCTATTTTATCTGCAATAGGATGTAGATTATTTTGCCGAGATCAATATCGATGACTTTTTCAAAAATTTACAACAGAATCCTACAATTTCGTTGATGTCACCTCATAATTTTTTTTTTTTTTCTTTTTCTTTTAAAGTTTTAAATAAAATTCCAACAGCCATTTTCATTGCATTTAACAAACTTATGCAGTTTGCTTACAATATTATTTCTGTGTCAATTTCTATCTCATGTTAAATTTTAACAAATACACTAGTGTAGGGCATCCCTTTGGTCGAATCTACTATGTTTGCTTAGTATAATTCAAATGTCTTTTATTTTTTGCTTATTTTTCAGAATTTCTATGGATTATGTTTTTGTGATTAATTTTATTTGTTTTAATTAAATGAAATAGAAATAAAAAATGGGATTTTTGTTTTTTTGTTTTGCTTCTGATTATTGAAATGATTTAAATTGGTTTACAGTGAAACACAAAAGACGTCAGAGTTAAATATTATTAACATAAAATGTATTGAATATTGTTTTCTGGAAAATTAATATTCGAAAGCAAAAGAGAAGAAAGAAATATTTACAAACTTCATACTTCACTTGGCTCCCTCTGGCGGCAAAGTAAATAAGGCATGAATCTGAGATACTTCAATGCTACTTGAAACTGGTTCTGAATCTGATGATGCTGATGAAAATATTATTGTTTGTAGTAAGCAAAAGTTGTTCCTGCTACCTTCCACTTCGATTACGTTGAAGAACAATGAATTGGATGATATATTTATAAAATCATCTTCCTCCAAAAACAAAAAAAAAAAAAAAAAATAACAAGAAGGCCAAAAATTGTTTGATTTATACTAAAACAAAAAAGTAAAAAAATCTTATCACATAAATATTGCGCATAAAATCCAAGTCAACTAAATTCGGTTAATTAAATAATGAACTTTAAATAAAGAGAATTGCAATATTATTTTATACTTCACATTGTATCTAGATACACTTGCATTGTTTTTATTTTGTCTGTTTCTGCAGATGATTGTTTGCCATTATGATATAATCTTAGGTAAACAAGTGTCTGAGTATATTTTATTAATTTGTTTAAATATTTGCTTTGTATGACCAAGAAACCATGAACCAAATCAAAAAAAAAATAAAAAATTAAACGACAAATTTACCGAAGCAACAACAAAAACAAGGACATTCAATGAACTTCAAATTAACTTTGCATTGGAATCGTATTTCGTATTTTACTCAAGAAAAATATATTTTTATTTTTTCAATCAATCTTCAATCATATGCAACTATATCATGAGCAGTGACTGTACTTTGTTAACTACAAGTCACTGAAAATATACGATTACCATATAGACGAATCGCCTGTATTTTGTTAGTAAGTAACATCAATTCGCGACAAAAAAAAGTTTTAATTTTCATACAGATTTTTGTCATTTCATATTCATAGACTAGTTGAAACAGAAAATCAGCAAATCAGCAAAAATAATGTTCAAAATAAATATTGATTGATCGAATTTGCTAAAACGTGCTGAACGACGACAGACGACATCCAAATGATGAGGTTGTGAATACAATGATGATGCTATGATACTAATTTTTATATTGAGTAATTGAGTTGCTAACTACGTGACATATTTATGTATTTCCAAACTGAAAACACCCTACCCATCCCTCATTATCGAATTATACAAATTCGTTGATCTATTCCAAATATTTGTTCTATTTATTTCAGATTAACAATCAATCTCAACAAACTGAATTTGATTGCATGTACATATCTCTTTACGTATGCTGATTTGATCTGACAGAGTTTGAAGAAGCAGAGCGCACAAAACGCTTTCATCACGACCATCACTAACAGTGCTCACTCACAGCTTTGTTAGCCTAGGAGAATTGGAGAGTGAAAATAAAACAACACAAAACAAAACAAATCCCAAAAAAAAAAGCTTATTTAAAACGCGTTCGCTTCTCTGAACATTTATCAGAACATTTTAAGCCGCTCAACGTGCAACTTGTAAACTTGTAAGGCGGATGGATAAAAATATATACAATAAAAACAATAATCAAAAGATCGATAAAAAGACGAAACATTTTACAAAAAGGAAATGAAAAAGTGACTGTCCAAAAATTGTTTTTCAAGAAAAATTAAAACCGCAACTCAACGTGATTTTCATTGATTATAAACAGTATTTCTTCTTACATTGTATTGTATATATTTTGTATTGCAAAATCGAGTCTACCTCAATCTAAAATAATAATAATAATAATAACACAAAACACACCATACAATACGAAACAAAACATCAATAACAATTGATTGGAACTTATGCAATAAACAACAACAACACAAAAAAAAAAAAAATCAAAACAAAATATAACAAAAAAAATTAATGCAGTATTAAACCAAAAACAAAAATTAAAAACCAAAAGTCATTCACAAAATACAAAGTAATCACTTAAAAATTTTCGTATAATTTTTACGTGTCCGCCATACTGAATATTACTCTATCTAAAGATAGATAGATCAATTTGCTGAACTGAACTCATCAAAGTGCACAAATATTGATTTGGATGAACCATGTCTCAGTCAAAGGAACAAATATTTGCGAGTCAGGAGAAGGATCTACAAAAGCCACAACAAGGTGAGTTTCATTAACACACAAATCATTCCTAATCTATTATATTTAAATATATGTACTTATAATTAAGTGCGGGTCATTCAAAGTAGGACTTCAGTCATTGATGATGGCTTCTAGTTCAAGAGATAAAGATGTTTTGATGTCCTCCATTTCCTAAAGTGATGTGCCTCATAAAAGTAAGGATCCAGATAAAATAAACACGAAAATAATCAGCTTAAAGAAATGAATTGGTCAAGCTATATCTTTCCGTCTGTCTGTTTACCTAACTGGTCACGAAAACTATGAGTAATGAGGATCTTGAAATTAAGATGTTTAGTGATCTTATAGAAGCTTTTGAGTCCCGTATTTTTGGGAATCATTCTTTCGGATTCCTTTTTGAAAGAAGGCCAGGGTTGACGACTTTACGTTGTGGTTCAAATGAATATGATGAGTTGAGCGGCGAAGCGTTGGAAGCTGGTAGCATTTGCTGCAACAAATACTTGGTAAACTACTGCGGCAAGCATCAATTCCATATCTGTATGCGTTTGCCTCCATTCCACGTTATTCGCATTAACAAAATTTTATCGTATGCCGGAGCCGACAGGCTTCAAACAGGAATACGTGGTGCTTTCAGTAAATCACAAGGATCGCTACACAGCTCAAGCTATTAACGCCCTCCGTCGTGCCAAATTCAGTCCTTTGGTCGTCAAAAGTTCTAGATTTCTAAGAAATGGGGCTTCACCAAATACGATCATTGAGCTTCACGATGATAACCGCATTGAACAAGTTGGTTGCAACGTCAAGTACCGCCCTGACCATGATCCAATTGCTGCGTGGGAAAAAGCCAACGCTCTATTTACACTTAATTTCAATTCAACAATGTGAAAATAAATTGTGAATCAATATAAGGCCCGTCGCACACCAGCCTCTTTTTATTTTTCCACAATTTTAAGAAGCAAATGGAAAATAAAATTCTTATGAAGTAAAATATGGAGTGGCTTGTTGAGAAACAAAAAAAAACAAAAAAAAAACCCCAGGAAAAAGGTTTTATATTGTCTCATTTTTGGAAGAAATTGTAGATTCACTTTAAAGAAACTAAAAGAAATTCTATATTTTTATGAATTTTCTTATATTCATTTTATGGTTATTAAGTGTCTAAGGTTACAGATTGATTTTTCGTAATATGTAGTAAAGTACTATCAATTGGCATATATCAATCTAACACTTGATCACAATCGATAAGACAGAAATTGTGAAATAAGACACGTGAATGGTTGAGATTAAGACAATATTTATAACAAGCGTCTCGCCTGTCTTTTTATTTAAAACGTTTGCAATCTGTTGCTTTGATATTGATAGTTCATTAGCAAGAAATTTTATTTACTTTATAAAGTTTGTTTACCGAATGTCTCGTACAATGTTTTCAGCTGCAATGAACAAAACAGAAATTGTAAAATATCTAAAAATTTCCCACCAGAAATTATAAAATATTCATAATGTACTACGCACTTTAGCGGCATTAAATGCTTTTTCATAAATTATTAGAAATGAATGAATATGAAATAAATATTATTATACTTGAATCAATTGTGTATGTACATATTGTATAAACTTTCTTTTAAAAATTCTTTATATGTCAGTGAAAACCATATCAAAATGCATTCCGTGGTTTAGAAGTTCTGCGTATCGGAATGGACAGGAATTGTGAGTTTTCTTTATACTATGATGAGTTATTTTGTTTATAACATAATTAAAATTTTAATGAATTTCGTTTAAACTATCCCAATAATGATAATGATAATTTTGAAAATGAAAGTTTCTTCAATGAGATCAGTTACTAAACAGAGATTATGATTTTATTATAATTTAAAATTCCTGAAAAAAAATTCAAAGAACAAAGGTTCAAAGTTCTATAATAAGGAAAGATATGTAGTAAAAACTTAAAATCCAATAGAAAAAAAATATTCAGCACACAAACAACAAAATATCGGAACACACTGACAAGGTTACTAGGAAAAGAAAAAAACCACCCACAATTTAACCGTATAAAGAAAAAGAAAAAGGCAAACAAAATATAATGAATTTAGATAAAATTCATTCAAAACACGTTCAACTCAACAAAAATGGATTTATAGGAAAACACAAGTTTTATGATGACGATCTTTTTGTTTGTTTTTTAAATTCAAGACCAAACTACATGTGTCAACAATTTGATCAACTACAGAAAAAATAAAAACAAAGCAATGAAGAATTGTAATGGAATTAAAACAAAAAAATTAAAATCAACAGGAAATTAACATAATTAACTAATTGATGATGACAACAAAAACTCAAAAAAACCAAAACAGTATCAATTGCCAATAATAATTTTGCATTTGCAAAAAATAAATAAAATTGAAATAAATAAATAAAAATAAACTTCCATTCCGCTTTAGTCAAAATCTCAATACACTTGACATAAGCAGATACTCATGTATCTCCGATATGCCAACATCGTCAGCAACTTCTCTAATAGTGAATCATCGATTCTCCATAACAATTTTCTTAAAAAATGTAAAATGCAAAATTGCCTCCAATACTAAAGCAAAGAGAGAATTCCCCGTATATTTTATTTTATTCCTATGAAATTGCCGTTTTCTTTCACTAAATTCAAATTCGTTTTGAAATCAAAATGAAGGAATACGTCAATCAAAATATTTGCCGTCGGTGGAAATGACTTTCGCCCATCTGTCAGGCAAAGCACGGCGTCCACGTTTTAAGAAATCCTGGTCAATTGAGGCAATCCATTTGACCACCCAATTTTCGAATTATTCGTAAAAATAGAGTTGCTGTTCCGACAGTCCGTGCCGCATCGAAAGGGCTCTGTCTGGTGAACACGCAGAGTGGGATTAGACTTCCCAGCTTAGTGCTTCTAACGTGTCTTGGAGTAGTGGCCGGGCATTATCATGAAGCAAATCACTTGCGTTAATGATTTTCGAAATAAATCCATTATCCATCGCCAGTGACGAATCGATACAAAAAATTTATTTTTTGTCGGCAAGTATAAACTTCACAAGTGGTTTTTCGCCTTTCCATGTCTCTTTTCTTCAATATGAGATCCATTTTCCTCCTTTTTGAATCTATCCGATGGCTCGTATATATTTGGAAACTGTTGCCTGCCGAATTTTAAATGCGTTTGAAAACTGCTTGCAGTTGGTTCTTTTTCACGCTCTTTGTTGTCGAGATCGAAGTCACTTTTTCTTGAATCGCTGGAACCAGAGTCTGCATGTTCTTTCTGAAAGACCAAGCACACCGTAGTCTTTCTCAAGCATTCCATGTGCTTCGCCAGCAGTTTTTGTTAATGTTCTTTTTTGGCACAAAAGTTGACATTTTCAAAGTAACAAAAAAATCATATTGATGCGGTAATCGAACAGCTAACACATAGACCCTTTACACATGTGCACCCAAATACCAACACACACAGAAGATAATGCCACATATTGGCAAACGGCATTGCCATAGGAATAGGCATAATATTATATACTTAATATATATTGTAATATAATAGTATTATAGTAGATACAAAATTGTAAGAAGAGAATAGACTCAGACACATGATGAGCCCAGAAATAAACAACTCAACAAATAAAATAAATAAATTAAACAACAAAGAAGTTAAACAAATTAAATTACAAAGCACGCATAACAAATAACTTCCGTTTTTTCCCTCCTGTTAAACTAACAATAAATTAAATGACAATTAAATTTGTGATTTATTTTATTTTGATTTCTGAGAAATTTGCAATCTGAAAGTTACATAAATTATTTAAACAACAATTCTAAAAATAATTTCCCTTTCCCGAATTCATTCATGTAATCAATTACAAAACAAAAAAAAAATATGGAAAATTTTATATATATTTCACAATAAATTTCACATAATCAACTAAATAATTATAATAATGGAATTATATCAATAATAATTGAAATATTTGATGTATTTGTATAAATATTTTTTAATGTACTGTTAAATGTCTCATGATGATGTCGACATTACACATACATAATAATTTTTATATGGTAAAATTTTCAATTATCATAGAATAAAGTTGTTGTTGTTGTTGTTGACATATACAAAGTGTTAAATTGTCTGTAAATTTAGATAATTTAGACCTCAATGATGATGAACACATTTTATTACTCAATGAGTTTGTAATCAACCTACCTAATAAAATTGTAAATTGTACTCACTCATCGTTTAAATGATTTATGATACTTATATATTCATACACACAATTTGAGAAATCACGTAAAATGTCCTTGGACAAAGAACATTTGCATACAATTTTCTTTTTATTCTACCGAGATAAGAAGGCATTTGATCTTCAAGAAAAATCTCACAAAATCATAATTAAAAAAGTGATAATTCAAGAAACATTCTTAGGTAAACTTTACCTCTTAAAAGTTGAAAGAATTTTACAAAAGCACCAGCCAAGAAGACTTTCTCACCCTTTCACTTAATATTGTTTTCACAGATACCAAATTTGAACTCTGAAAGAGTAGATTGGTTATATAATACAGCTCAATCTCAAGTTGAGAATTTTATCCGCATTTGGGCAAGAACCACAAACATCAAGGCATTCTCAGAAAGCGGCCTTCTTTCCGGATCAGAAAAGAACAAGTTCCATGAACTTCTTATCAATTATGGATTCCATGATTTAATGTCAAATGACTGAATTCTATTCTCATTACATGAAATATTTCAGTCAAAGTTCTATCTCTCCCCATTGACTAATAAACATGATAATGACAACCTTTGAAAAGCTCAGATTAATAAATTGAAACCCTTTGAATATTTTACAAAATGTCTTTGTATTAAAAATCAAATAGACATTATTTTCTATATATGATGATATGAGATACAACTGATATTATGTACTATTAAATATATCTTAACTCGTGTTCACTTCAAATAACTTTTTATGTAAATTTCTAACATAAATTTGTAGTATTTTATAGAAAAAATATAATTAGAAGTAGAACTTGTACTCGCAATTAATTTTATACTAATTTGCAAACAATTTCATGTAAAATATGTATGTTTTTCCTGAATACGTGTATTTCAATTGCAAAACTATTCAAATGAGCTTAGATAGTAAAAATTGATTCGTTCTTGCTTTATTTTTTTATATTGTATATTCATTCATTTTGCACTTGACATAGTTCACTTCGCTGATTTCCTCAATGCCTCTTAATAACATTTGTGATTTATACCCTGTTTTTTATATCAAATAGATAGAAAAAAATCAATTTTCATTATTATGTACATTTCTCTCGTTATACAATACAAATTTTTTTTCTTTTACAATAATATTGTAGCAACAATAAAATATAAAAATAAAATATATAATACAATAAAATAAATCAAGCAAAAAGTGCCAAAGCGAAGAAAACCGGTTACCGGCAAAAATCAAAACTGTTCAAACTGTAAAAACTGCTTACTGTTTGTTATGACCATAAAGAACCCCCAACGCATAGTTGGATAGCCGATTTAACCGATCGAACGGCACCCCCTTGGCATGAGTAATACATAAGTCAGTCATTAAGTTTAATGAGACCAAATGCGAGTACAAAACTTGTTGTTTATAACTAACTTGGCTCTAATAATAAACATAAACTTAACGGCTTCGATTTAAGGTCAAACACATGATAGGAAATCAGCTGTGAGTTAATTCATTTCACCTACTAATCACAACATACATGTATGCATGTACTTATTGTAGTGAGTATTATTGAATCCAATAATTTTATTTAGTTTAATAACCTTGAAATTCCACAAAAATGCGTTTTTCACTTTAAATCTCAACAAAAACAGAGAGACATACACAACTAAGTACAATATAATGCAATTTTTATAATACTTTCATTGAGATTTGCAAATTATTGAATTAGCAAGTTAACTGTATTTATTTGATTTTATGCCCTACACTTACATATATGTTTCTAACTATGTGAAAGGTATATTATTATCAATACAATTGATGTTTTTGTAATTTCATTGAATTTTATTTCATTTTATTACATTTCATTTATTTTAAATGCTAAATTAAGTTGTGTCATGCCATCATGTATAATTCTATGTATGTACATAGTATAAATGACACTTTTTTTTTCTAGTGGTACGTAGGCGTCTGCCAAGAAAATTTCAATTCATTTTCATTAGAGTGCAAAATCTTTGGCATTATGTCAATTGCAGTCAAGTAGTTCACTTGATCCGGAGGCATTTCTTTTTTCTACTTATTTTCCTTTCCTTTGAGTTTCTTGTTGGCATTTTAGTGAAATTTAAAAATTTATGAAACATTTTTCTTGTGCTGCCGAACTTGAACTTGTGTCTAATTGAACTTATTTCTAAATTTCTTGAAAATAGGCTAAATGTAAAAAAGAAAAATGTTAGCAATGCATGTGTAAATAGATTTGACGCATTTGATATGCCTTTTTTTTTTTTAATTTTCGTTCCTTAGTATAATCTTAAGATTTTATTTATATTTACATTATGGAGGGAATTAATAATTGATTTTTTCCAAGCAAACTATAATGAAATGTGGAGTTTTTCAATAATTGAAAAGAGTTTTTTTTTTTTTTTTTTGCTCAACTCAGATAATTTGATTGCATTTACTCTTTGGTCTAGAAAATCTCTTTAAATACCATAATATTTATATGCTTGGATTCATAATACCATATTATATCCTTATAAACTGAATTGGGGAATTCAAACTTTACTACAATTTATATTAAGAAGGATTCCTTTTGTTTACTGTATTCCTCATTTGCAGTTGCAGTACGAAAAGGGAGAATCAGTGGAATGTTCGAGTTGAGATTAATATGTGTGTTGCTATTCAAATTAAAAGCTATTATATTTTTGAAAGTTTACTGCCTGAAGACCTTTGTTAAGTGATGTGAAAAAGAGATCCCCGGATTGGTATCGTTTTAACTTCCGAGTGTGCAGGCTATTGTTCTCTAAATTGACGGCGAGATGATTTCATGTGATATTTTGCCCAGATTTCAATGCCATAAGTCCACACTGGCTTAAGAATGATTTTATAGAGTAGGAGCTTATTTTTTAAGCTTAGTTTAAAACTGTGCCACATAAGTCAGCTCATCATGAATAGTTTGTGGACCAGTGCTTAGCAAGTCTCAATCCGAGGTACTTGACTGAGGTGTAGGTGGGTTTGACACAAATGTTCCACCATTTAACCCACAGCTCCATTATACAATATTTAAATGGTTCTGTAAATTTAATGAGGAGGCCTTTGGTCAAAATATGATGCCAGCAGGGTTGTACGATCAGTATGTGTAGCTATCATTATACAGTCCTCATTCAGATTCGGGAGGTCACTTATGCGAATGGTGTGAACATTTTTCAAAATCCAATTTGTTGTCTTCTATGCTTTAAATCGTCTTGTCAGATTGATAGGTCATGTATGGTGTTGCCTCATTTATTTATTCAATTGGTAACGATTAAACTATGGCTCCCATTCAAATGTATATTCAAATCACTTCAACTGAAGTTTATCCATGAATCGCCTTGATTCATTTTATACTTTTTAATTTTCTTTCCTTTGATTTTAATGGATTTAATTTTCCTTAAATTATCTTTATCTCATTAACAAATTGTAAATTAGTTAAATTACGCATTTGTAAATTATAATGAGTTTTTAACATTTTTTATTTTGCCATAAAACTGAGTAGTTTTCGTTTTTTTTTTTTTTTCTTTTTTTGATCTGTCACGGATTCTTATTTCAGATGAATTTGCTATTTTATTGTAGTTTAGACATAAATAAATTATCTTTAAAAAGTGTGAATGCTTATTAGACACACACACGGTCAAATCATTTCATTATAATGAGTAAATTAATTTCTTAATTGTAAATTACTTAAATACTTACATTATAATTAATTTCATTTTATTTCTTTATATTAATATTATACATGTCTCTATCATTGCTATTGAGGAGCATAAGGTTTGGAGATATAGAACTGAAATTCTACACAGTTCACAATAATGAATAATTGATCAGTATATACAATGTTCTATCATGTGGATCTATAATAAGTAGCAATTTATTCTACAAAAGATGTTTCTTCACGATCATCACTCTTAACTTGTTATAAGAAATTTAGAATTTTATAAATTGTAAAAATTGTTCTTGATCTCATGCTTCTTTATTATTCATCACTTAATTATTACAATGATAAATTCCTAAGATAATATGATATTTCATCTATATTTATCTTAATAAACCTGATTCATTCACTAAACTTTCTCATGGAATTCAACACAAAAGCAAATTTTTTAGCTGAGATAAGAAATTATAATTTATAATAAAGTGACAATTTATCTAGTATTCAAACATACGATAATACAATATCATCTGGTACAGTCTTTATTCTGTGTTTTTCCCACAATAATATTTTTGGATATATGTACTTTCCTTCTTTTGCCGCAACTTCTTTTTCATAATTCTTAATAATAAACATATTTCTTTGAAATAATTTGCCACTTTATTTGATCAAAATAAATAAAGGAAATTTTTGTTGAGTAATTCAACTTGAAAATACTTGAGTTACTACAATATGACTTGACTGTGATGACTGACTAAGTAAGTAAATAAGTCAGTGAATGATTCGCTGAGTGGATCTTCATTGATTGAGGATGGATCTTGTTTGCTAAATTAGAAAATTGCTTTCGTGCTGATTCCCTGCTACTAATAATTCTTGATTATGTTGTGAGATGAAAGTGAGTGGCAGAATACTACGTAATGAGGTCCAATGAGCCAAGTAAATGTTCTCATGATCTCATTCAGCATCATGACACTGAGAACATAATAATGATGATGATGTTGTTGTTGTTGTTGATGAGATTGTGAGGGATGATTTTTTTAATTTAGTCAAATCGTTTTCATTAGTTTAGTCATTGATACTAAAAATAATTGAAATTTTCTTTTATTTATTTTTATTTTTTTTTTTTTTGTTTCGTTTTGTTTAAATTGTTATTGTTTTTTTTTATTTTATGCATAAATTTGAAAGATTTCACGCTCAACTGAAATGTGCAATTAATGAAAAACACGAAAACCTCTAATGTTTAACTAACAAAGGGGTATTTCCGAGAGTTTAAGGGAAATAATCGGTCGAAAGATTAAAGAATATTGTCGCATTTAATGACTGAAGAAATAATGGAAGAGGAGACAATGGAAGTGATCGACGAGGGTTCGCCTACATGAAAAAATGCTTTTGAAATTGCAGGAAATAAAAATAAATAAATAAATTGCATTAAAAGACAATTAAGTAAGATGCTCCGATGAAAACTATTAGTCATCAAGATCACGTTAGTTAACAAAGTGCGACGCGACATTTGTCTAATCAAATGAACAAATATTTTTCACTTTGCCAAAACCAAAAACAAAAACATTAGGTAAAAATACTTTAGACATTTATTTGCTGAATGAATTCCATTTGTTTCAATTTGTATTTGTTATAGCACAATAATATTTTTTTAACCTTGTTTAGAGAATCTTAAACAAATCCAAACTCAATGACTTGGTTTTGTTTCGAGTTTTATTATTTATTATTTTTACAAATTGTTTCGATTTTAAATATTTTTTCAAACAATTCACACTTGTTTTCTTTTGTTGTTATTGTTGTTGCTGATGATCTTGAAGTGAAACTTAATACATATAAATATTATTTCAGGTAGTAAGTAAACCTACTGAAATTCTTTTTTCGATATTGCAATCTTCCGATCTCATCATCATCATTAGTTTTTTTTTTAAATAAAATAAAAATGAAAAAACCCCGCCTTAAACAAAGATAAAGTGGAATTTATTCAACCAAAACTGGTGCGAGAAGTTCACATGTTGAGGAATATATTGTATTTATCTAATTTATTTATATTATTTTTTTTTTTGTCTTAAATCTATTTGTTTTTATTTTCGAATTAATTATGCGAAAATCAATAAGCGTGAATCCCGCACTCAAACCATTCTCATGATCATGTTGCGATACATGTGAGTTTTCTAATAATTATGAGGATTTTGATGACGATGATGATGATGATGATTCTGATGATAAAGTATAAAGAACAGGTTAATGAAATTGAGAGATAAAACGACACACCTGTCTGTCTGTCCATATATGTAAATGTATGTTATAATTTTTATTATTTAGACAGATTTAAAAATAATTCATTCATATTCTGATTCTTTTATCAAATTGGTTACAAATAATATTTAGTTTAAGCAAACATTATTAATTTAAGAATAAGAAAATCAAAAATTGTGTAATTTTTTGCAATTTTTAAATTGATATGAATCTTATAATCCAAGTGGGACTTAGAGCAAATATTTCGAATTTGGTCATGTCGTCAGTCAAGTTGTCGTATAGTTTCGTGACAATTTTTTATCGAAAATTTTTAAAGAAAAAATTTTCCAACAACAATATGAAATTTGTTGTAATACGTACCCCGTTTCTCCATTTTGATGACTTTTTTAAAATGACCAAAAACTGACCAAAACGATAAAGACGTAAAGACTAAGCAAACCCTTGTGACATAGAGCAAAATAGAATAGATGTGAATTGTTAAAAGATCATTGCATACTTGTAGGCTGCAGCATTTATAATTGGAAAAATGTAAACTTAAGTAAAGTTGAAAAATCGAAGGTCCATTCATCAAAGTAAAAGGAAGTAGGGTAAATCCAAGCTTTTTAATACATGAGAAGCAAGATAAGCTTTTGCGCGATTGATTTTGTTCTCAAAGCATTGACTTTGAACTTTAAAATTGAACTTGAAGTGATTAACTGAGGAAGTCGTTGATTGTCTGTAGACAAACTTGGATATGGTTTGGAATTGGGATCTAGTTCTGGTTTAAAAAATGAATTCAAAAGGAGGTTAAAAACTTTCAAAATTACTTATGGTCTGTGCTACAAGTTATTTCGTATCCGATTAGCCTACCAACTCAAAAAAACCCATATCGCTTCAAATCCCGGTAACTCACTATGGTACCTCCAAAGCATTCCTTCGTAGGAAGGGATATTATACCTAATTAATTAGGTGTCGTAATTTGCTCGTCTATACGAGCGCTACGCATTATGTTTGCAATTTCGGCATAGAAGAATGCCCAGTTATACGTAAAAATGATCATACGCCTAACAAGTGATCAATGGAATGGTAAATTTGTATGTAATTTCAATTTCCTATTGGAATAAATGGTGCTGCTATCTAATAGATTGCTAATCTGCTAAGGTGGGGTTACATAACAATCCTGTAATGTGTTGTAGTATGCCTATGACTGTATTTTTCTGTTTGATTTTTGATTAAAATTTGACTAAGAATGAAATTATATTTTTGTGTTTGCTTTGTACAGTAAGTATTTCCGCCGTTGCATATGAGACTCAGAATAAAGCAAATACACACCTAAAAACAAACCAAAAACAAAAAAAAAAACAACAACAAAAATTGATCGCAAATTAACAAAAAAAAATTCTCCATTTTAAATTCTATTAAACATAAATTCATATAAAAATTTCTGCAAATTCATCGTTGTGAAATTATATGATAATGGATAGAAGTAAATGTAAATAAAACAACAAATTTAACAATTAACAAATCATCGTAATCATACATACATACATACATACATTTCAAAGTCCACAATAGTATAACGTTCCACCAAGAATACATGTGAACATACTAAGTCAGACGATTTCAATGAAGAAATTGATTAAAGCAGAACGCAAACACAAGACAAGTGAATATTTTTGTCACGAGTGAACTTAGCACGAAATACGTGAGTCGCGTCATATTAAGCATGTGTTCACGTGAAAACGTAATCCAAGGCATAACTAAAGCAAATTTTAAAACTGGTACAAATAATATTTATAAGTATGAATTTCAATACACATAAGTAATATAGTAGTTGATAGTAGGAAGAATGGGCACAAAAGTGAAAAACAATAACAAACAATTTATTCATAGAAAATAGAAATAGATGTTCATGGTTGGATAATCTCTAAAACACTAACGAGTGAATCATCATTTCTAAATATTGTGTACATAGAATTATAGAAAAATTGCTCCAAATCACGTTCATTTTAATGATGATTACATATTGTACATATTCACTCATTCAAAATGACTTAACAATAATAAATGTTTAAATGACAATGTAGTATATTTTGAAAGTCATCCAAATCTAATGAATGTTATTACTATAGTATATCACCTACAGATTTGTCCGGTAGTCTCTTGGAATTGTAGAAATTTGAACTTAGAATAACCTGAAATGAGTAAAATTTTAAGTTCATATCACATCACATCGAATCACATCGTATTGCTTTGTACTATTGTAATTGAATATGTATTTTGTTTTGGTTTTGTTTTTGTTTTATTCTGTTCTGTTTTCTATCTGAATTTTATTGTACAAAATGTATTTCGCTGACAGGCGAGAAACACGTGAGTGAGGCGACAATGGTGCTGGTATCTCGTTATTCTGTTTATAATATTGTATTATTTTATTTTTTTTTTTCTAAAGTCTAGACTTCAGCCACACATGAGGAGGTGAGTAGGTGTGTATTATGATTCAGTGATTCGGTTTCGTAAATACCACAAAAACAAACAAAATAATACAATATAAATAAACTTGATATTGAAAATAGCAAAAGTTGAAAACTAGAAATAAAATAATAATGAATAAAAAAGGAAATAACAGAATAGAAACGTGTCATCATCACGACATTTTGTATTTATTATATATTTTTTTTTTTTTCTTTTATATAAAATTATTATATAATATATTATGTCAATCATTAATGGTATACAGATACATTTTGATTTGAAAGATTGTCTTATTATTTTTAGCTTCCAAAATTGATGCCATTTCTCATAAAAAAAAGACCCTTAATATTCAATTGGCACCATGATTTTTTTAATAATATTTTACATATTTTCTATTAACATTAAACATGTCTAAGTGCTAGGGAGTATTATCCGTGATTCAAGTGAATATTTTTTTAATTAAATAGATAATTGTTCTGACTACATAGTACTCTTCTGTATCTTTATTATATCTTTAAAAACATTACAACTATATGTTTATTCACAGAATCCATTCATCCATTAATCTATTTTCAATAAATTCAATTGAAAGAATGGTTTTCGATTGATTTAGTGTTGCTTCTGGACCTAAAGATAGGACTTGGGAACCTACTACTAACATTTACAAATAATGAATACTTGTAGGCTTTATGTCACCTCTTTTATTGATCTATTATTGGAGAAAATCTGTACATGTGCGGTAATTATCAATACCTCGTCGGAACTAAATTGATAGATTATTTAAAAATAATAAACTATTTTGATATAGAAAATATACTCTGTACAAATACTAAGTTCTCTAGAATTTTTGCATATTTTGTGTGTGTTAATTGTTATGTCAAATACATTTTTTAATAGAAAACTCATCATTAATCAAATTATTGCATATAATATTTGATCATGATTGGCAATTAAAGAGAACTCTGGTTCCGAAATATTATCAGCATTCGACAAATGAAAAGTGTCCATAAATTTCAGTTCGTTAACTTGTAACCAATAATGACTAGACATCAATCATCAATCGATTATTTGCGTCACAGTTCTACAATATTTAGATAAAACACAATAAAGTTATAATATCTCCGGTTACCTATGGCGAAGCTAAAATAAGAAATAGATATTTTTTGGCTACAGTATTTGGTAATTGAATTTTAGAAAATCTTCATTCATTTATTGTACAAAAACATTTTCACTTGACATGTGAACATTAGATGTGATGTTAAGACGCCAACCACTTTCTATTTTATATCTCATTTTATAAATTTCTAATATCTAATATTTTGTAATTCCTTATTTTAGTTTATCTTTTTTGTTATTGTACAATATTTTTCTAACCACATATTTATTAGCATTTCAACAGGCCCCACTCACTCGTCACTTATTCACAGTTGAAGCATGCGTCTCTATCCCAACCCACTTGTGGTGGTCCCTCATTCATGAACACTTCTTAGTATACTTGGTACTAAACAGTTGCTTTGACCATTCGTGGTCATTTCTATGACTTCATGCTTTTGTTGTAGACTTTTAGCTTTCATATTTATACTTATATATTTTTCTTGTTTATCTGCTTCTTTTGCTTTTGCCTAAGTGGCAATTATTATTTATTTATGTATTTTTCTTTTTTATTTATTTATTTTCTTGCTATTTATAATTTCATTTAGTGCTGAATATTTTCATAATACATATTTTTATTTTGCTATTTTTTCATTATTTCGCTTTGCGTCTTGTTTCTTTGATTCTTTTATTTTTTGCTGTTGTTGTGTGTATGTCGCATCGCTCAGTGGTGTCTTGGAAACATGTGAAGAAAACATTCACTCACGTGATTTGCTTATATTGTATTTCTGCTACTCAAATGCTTACGTCTTAAACAAACAAACAAACAAAAAATAAAAAACGAATAGATTATCTTTTTAAAATATTTTTTAATTTCCTAAATTTTGCCAGTAAAAATTTCCAACGGATGTTAAGTAATTGAAGGAAAAAATATGATTTTTATGTTGAATATTTTTGACATATTTTTTTAATATATTGTACATAATACAAATGAAAGGAGGGAAGAATCCCATGAAATTAGAATTTACATTTAATTGAATTGAATTATAAGTTCACACTTTAAATGATGATGAAATGCTTGAATGAATTAGATATAAAATTTGTCCCGACGTCAGTGAGAATGATAAAATTATTTGGCAGCATTCTAAGATTAAAAGACAGACAGACAGACAGATAGAAAGATATGTAAATAGACAGATAGATAGATACGTAGATACATAGATCAATTGATTCGACATGAGTTCAACAGCTGATCTTAGTCAAGTGCACAAAATAATTTGCATAAACAAAATACCAAAAACGAAAACCATAAATTTAAAAATAAAAATTTTGAATTTTTCTAATATATTTAAAGAAAAATTAAATATTCAAAGCAAAAATTAATAAAATCTACTATAAATAAAAATGAATTGACTTTAAACCCAATTTGTGGCAACAAAACTCAAAAAATGTTCATATTTTTGCAAAAATAAACATAAAAAACCGGCAAATAAATTATCAAAGAAATAGAGAGAGTAGCTAGCGAGAAAGATGAAACGAGAGATCAAGAGAGAGCAAGAGAAATCTAGAAAGAGTGAGAATTGAAGAATTATTATGAGTTAACTAAAGTTTCATGCATCCAACGATGATGATGATGATGATGACTGCATAGATATCAATATGACCACATTAGGAGGTAATTATGATGGTGATTGTGATGGTGATGGTGATGACTATAGTGCCCTTGTGAGACCTTGCGTCAATCAAAATTAATTATTGTCACCAACGCCACAGCTAAGTCGCATTGAGGAAATGTAGAAAAGTCTTGAATTCTCACTATAAATCAGAGCCATGACATGATGATGATGAACGTCAAAGAGCGAACACGAGCCACAAATTAAAAACGATAGCAAAAAAGAGTGCAATCATCACTTACCGAATAAATAAGTAAATGAGAAATCACTAGGGGCCAGAGAGAAAGAGAGAGAGAGAGAGAGTGAAAGAAATTCAAAGTGAGAGCAATAAAGCAAGTTTGCCCCATAAGAACCTTAAAAACGAAAGCGCAACAGTTGCTCTGTCATCAGTCGAGCGTTGACATTTCAAGCAAAAAGAAACGCGTGCGCGTTTTACAGTACGGAAAGAAAATAAATATATTCATTTCAATTTTCAAAGACATAAAATAAAGAAAAATTAAAGAAATTTTTTTGAAAAACAGTCGTGAAATGTTTAAGCAAGAAGAGGAAATAAGAAGCCAAGTGCAAAGTTAGAACATGAAATGGTTTAAACGAGTTCGAAAAAAGTAAACCCCCACAAAAAAAGAATCATCTTAAAGAAAACATCAAATTCGTGTAATCGAATTTTTTGTCGAATTCTTAAAGAAATCTCAACAGCTCAAATAAGCGAAGAATATTTATATTTATAAATTAATTAAATTAAGTACTGTAAAAATCAAGAAAATTAAGTGTTCTTATTTATTTAAATAATAAAAATCTACAATAAAAATGCCTTTCCGACGCAATCAGATCAATCATCGCCATCGCAATGGCCACGTGCTCGTTTGGAATCAAACGGATGCTGAGACCCTCGAAGAGAAGCCACAAAGTATGTTGCAAGTTGCATATTGCTCTTATTTTATCATCATTATTATTGTTGTTTTGTTGCGCGAAAATAAAGGGGAAGCGTCTAATCCTCAATAAATCCATAATATTATTCATACGCCGCGTGTGACTGTACTTAATAGATGAACAAAACTTTGCACGTGCAGACTCTTCAATTTATCGATAGACTATAAAATTTCAATTGATATAAAATAAAAAAATAATATCAAATTAAAAAAAAAAAATAAACAATCTAAATACTTTATGAATGAGTTCCGCTCCACCTTTTGTTTAGTTCAGCAGAAAATGTAAAGAAAAAATTATTAATAATAAATAATGTAGACTGAAATAAATAAAAATTTATAAATAAAAATAATTGGCGAACGTTTTCAATTTATTTTATGCTTGCCATAGCAGATTTTTTCACTTTTTATGCAGTTAATTTATTCTACAAGTATGGGGAATGCCCAATTGACTAGCACAGGAACCGAATTATTTTATATATTGTATGTCTATATATTTGTTTTAGCATAAACGGAATTATTTACTCGAGTATTTGAAATATTAATTTGGATCATTTGATATATCTAGCTCAAATTTTATTCACAAATTTAAAGGCAAAAGAAATGAATTTAAAAAGTCTAAAGAAATCTTTACAGAAATAATTTAATACAACAAATAATAGATTGCATAAATTGATGATTTTCTAAAACTATATAAAAAATAATTTCATTACCCATTACGTATACGTAATACACAAACAAATTACAAGTATAAAGCAAAAATCCTAATTGATTGCAATCATTATGAATAAAATTAATTCATAAGACTTTTCGCTGATAACCAAAATCATTAAAAAAAAAAAATGATGATTTCATTTGTTGAAAAATCCTAAAACTTTCAGCCTAGGAACTAATTGGTCTTTTGGTTTTTTGTATAATAAAAAGACTTGTTGACTCACTTGTTAACATTTTGAACAAAAAGGAATAATTTTGTGTATGTGAGATTTTTTAGGCAATTTAATTATTTTCATTAACTTAAATTTTTTTTTTGTTTTCTTAGGGAAAATTAGCCTTTCAAAAAATATTGTAATCATTCAAGGTCACCACCATGTGTCTAATAACATGTTATTACACGCAAACTTCAAAGCCGATTAGTGCAAAATTTTCTGTTTATATATATGTACATATGTACTTACATATGTCGATTATTAGTCATAGTCATCACAAGCACCACCCCCTTCACCATTAGCGTCGTTGACATCATCATCGTCGTCATTAGAACAATGAACAATAGTTTAAACATTTTATGTTTTTAGTCTGAGCCAATTGCGATTTTCATAAAATCGAAGATAAAATCATCAAATTCCTGGACTAATTCAATTTATTATTAATCATTAATACACGTAATTATCATCGAATAATTGCTAAATATTATCAGAAGATAAATGAAAAAAGGGTTATATTGTATGAATTAATTAATTATACGTCACGTGTTACAGCAAATCGTGCGCTTATCAAGAAAATTAATTCAATCGATTTGAAAAGAAAATTCATAGAGAAAGGAAAATTGAAAAATGTATTAATATGTTTTACTTAGAACAACAGTGTGACAACATCACCAGTAAATGGATAATCTAAAGAGAAAATAAATGAAAGAAAAGAGAAAGGAAAAGAAAACGAAAAACCGCGTCGATTACACAACAATGAAATAAATGAACAAAGAAAATTAAGATAGAAAAACAAAACTGACGCTAATTTTTGTCGTAATTGTACAATTAGAATTTCCTATAGTCTCCGACCATAAAAATATTGCAACATTCACTTCTCAACATGTTTATATTCTTTGTTGGGACTTACTTACCTATTCAATTGAACACCACTGTAGCAGTTCAAAAGCTCTATTGCCTTTTTCATAATATTTAAGTTCACATGTACGTGCTCTGCTCTCTCGCTCTCTTCTCTCTTTCTCTCTTTCTCTCCCTCTCTCCCACTCCTTTTCCATACTCTAATACTGATTCATGAATATTTGAAAAATTGAATTAAATACTGAAGAATATTTACATGATATTATCATTTTATCTACTTAGCTACAAAATCTTATCAATTAGCCTTTAGATAAGAAAAAGCAATATCTTTTCTCTCTATTCCATTCTTTATATTTAGACTATACAGTTGATTAAGGCAATTCCGAATAATGATAATGTGTATTGCTGACTCAGTGAGCCAATAATAAATGGGTTAAAGTTCAATTACTAAATTAATCGAATTGAATTTGCTAAATTTAAATAAAAATAGATATTATTTCAATTTCTCCAGCTCTTATCTCTTATGCTTGGTTGCTTGTAAGGCATTGGCAACTTTATCGTGACCTATTCCTATATTTATAGTATTGTGCGATTCTTATAGATTATTTTAGTGTTTTGGTGAGAAGTTTCCGCATTCTCGAGTCCCTTATTGTGGGTTTCTTTTCAGTACTTAGTACTTAGTTAACGACAAACCGCATCCGCTTACAAAATTGTTAAAATTAGTCTAATTAAACAAGCGCATAACATAACCTGAAACGCTTCATTTGTCTTTGGAGCCATAAACTTTCATGAACGCGATATTTAAAGGCGTTAATGAACGCACTAATGAATCGACAACCAATTTATCTTTTGTATTCTATTATAATTGCCTAATTGTAATTGTAGATGGATTGGTTTCCTTCTGAGGCGCGTCTTGACTAAATGAGACTACTTGCAATCTTATGTTACATAGGAATAGGAGCACGATTGGCAAAACTTTATTAATCACGGAACATTTTTTTTTTTCTATGCCCCAGAAATTTGCACATTTCTCTTATAATATTATTAACACAAAAAGAAACTTTATCTAATCTTGATTCATATTTTTCTATTAATTCATTTCAGGATGTTTTGCTACACGTTACTTTGTCACATTCATGCTTTTCCTGGGCATGGCCAATGCCTATGTGATGCGCACGAACATGTCTGTGGCCATTGTTGCCATGGTCAATCATACGGCAATTGGCAGCGGACATGATGATATTTTTGATGATGAATGCCCTGAACAGGAAAAGCCACCAGTTGTAAGTATCTCCATTCTTTGCAATATTGCAATTGTATTTTAAGATATAACATTTTAATAATTTTATAGGACAATGGACAAGATGGTGATTTCGCATGGAGTTCTAGTCTGCAAGGTTATATCCTATCGTCCTTTTTCTATGGCTATGTCATTACACAGATACCCTTTGGTATTTTGGCCAAGAAATATGGTGCAATGCGTTTCCTCGGTTGGGGCATGTTAATAAACTCTGTGTTTGCCTTTCTTGTGCCGGTAGCAGCTCGTGAGGGCGGTGTCTGGGGTCTATGCGCGATACGTTTCATTCAAGGTCTGGGCGAGGGTCCCATTGTGCCATGCACACATGCTATGCTAGCCAAATGGATCCCGCCTAATGAACGTTCACGCATGGGTGCCGCAGTCTATGCTGGTGCTCAGTTTGGTACCATAATCTCAATGCCTCTGTCTGGTTTGCTCGCTGAATACGGTTTCGATGGAGGTTGGCCTTCGATTTTCTATGTGTTTGGTGCTGTCGGCACCATTTGGTCAGTTGCCTTCCTTATTTGGGTGTATGAAGATCCTTCATCGCATCCAAGTATCGATGAGCGTGAGAAGAAATACATCAATGATTCACTTTGGGGCACCGATGTTGTCAAGGTAGAATTCTTGATTGTAAATCGTTGCTTAAGTGCTTAACATCTCTTTTAATTTGCAGAGTCCACCAATACCTTTCAAGGCCATCGTCAAGTCATTGCCCTTCTATGCAATTCTCTTTGCACACATGGGTCACAATTATGGCTACGAGACTCTCATGACAGAGCTGCCCACATACATGAAGCAGGTATTGCGCTTCTCTCTCAAATCAAACGGTCTACTTTCCTCTTTGCCCTATTTGGCTATGTGGCTCTTCTCCATGTTCATATCGGTCATTGCTGATTGGATGATCACATCGAAGCGTTTCACCCACACAGCAACTAGAAAAATAATCAACAGTATTGGTAAGTTTGGTGATTTGGTAACGAAAAGTGGCAAATTTATAATGAAATTTTGTTTTGCATATCATTATAGGTCAATATGGCCCTGGTATTGCTTTAATTGCCGCTTCCTACACGGGCTGTGATCGTGCCCTAACTTTGGCTATACTCACGATTGGCGTCGGCTTGAATGGTGGCATCTACTCCGGTTTCAAAATCAATCACTTGGATCTGACACCACGTTTTGCTGGTTTCCTCATGGCCATCACTAATTGCCTGGCGAACTTAGCCGGTCTCTTGGCACCAATTGCAGCAGGCAATCTGATTAATAATAAGGTAAGTAAACAGATTCAGAACACACAACTGCAAGAGATTATCTTACTATACTTCTTTCTTTTTAATAGCCCACCATGGGTCAATGGCAGATTGTGTTCTTTATTGCCGCCTTTGTGTACATCATCTGTGCGACGTTCTATAATATCTTCGGCTCCGGTGAACGTCAATGGTGGGATAATCCCGACAATGATGAGGGCAAGGAGATCACCAGCAGCAGCAACGCGACACCTCAAACTAGACTGAGTAATGGCAGCACGCCACCAGCAGCAATTCTGGCGACGGCGCACGAATTCACGGCAGTAAACCGACTACGCCGGGATATTTAGTTTAATTGTTATTACGGCGTAGTTTGTAAATGGGCGGGACACACATACAAGTAAAGAAAAACCAACAAAAAAGACAATAATTATTTTATGAAGTGGGAACTAAATCAAATTCTAATTAGGCACAAAGTTTTAACTATTAAACTGTTACGATTTACGATTTTATAATTTTTTGATCTACTACTTCAATTGAATCTACTATGCATCTAAATGTGCTGATCTGATCTGATCTGATCTGGTCGAAGAAAGGTTAAAATCAATAATTTGTTTCTGCATTACCTCAAAACGAAAGCCAAAATTAAATTGTTTTTTATTTATTTTTAAAATGCACAAACTAATTTTCGAAATGCAGCCCAGATTTTTCAATTATAATTTTAATTCAATGAGGGCTTGACATTAATTGTGATAGCAATTTATATTATTTTTTTTTTTTAATGTTGTTTATTCGATGGCCAGAAAATTGAGCAAATATAATTTAATTTTTGTTTTCTTTTACATAACTGAAATACTACAATATTTTTGATTCGAGAAAATTTATGTAATATATTGTATAATATTTGTAAAATTGTAAATGAGAAAAAGAAAAGATAAAATTTCAATTATTTCTGTAAACAATAATACAATAAAAAGATGAAATTCGATTCCATTTGGATTTTCCAAATCAAAAGTAAACAAAACAAAACAAAATATGTTGCAATTGTTTTTGTATTTTCAAAAAAAAAAAAAAAAAAAACAGGTTTCCTTTTTTCCAAGATTGCATCATTTAGCTTAAAATGTCGTTTTTCATCCAAGAAATAGCGTACAAAAACACAAAGTATTGTTTTAAAAAAACATGATATTTCTGAGTTTGTTTCCTTGATATTATCATACTTCTTCCGGGGGCAAATATGTCTAGTATAATGATGTCGAATTGCAAGGATTATTGGATGCAGACGATACACAGACACAACAAATGATGGCTAATTGAATCAAAATATTTGCCAACATACTTTGTGTTAGTTACAATATACGTGTATTCTAGAAGCGAAAGCATCCGGACAGGGATATACATCACATACTTAAATATGAATATGGATTGAAACCTTTGAAGTTACAAAAGTCACACTATCTAAAACGGCAATAAATTATAAAGACTTGATAATTGAAAGAAATATCTTATGTGTGAATGTAAATGGGTTTTTGTCAGATATTATCTTGTCCAAAGAGGCAAATTACCATAAGCACAAACAAAATGACCAATTTTACTTATCTCAACTGTTGATGACTGCTCTTCACTCGTATTTCAGTCCACTAAAATAAGTTCAGGAATTTCATACATTGCCAAGGCCTTTGGCAGACATTTTTTTAAATAAATATCTGCTTATTGATATCGATTGTCGATGCAAAAAAAGAAAAAAAAAAAATAATGCAGTTTGGTTCTTACCGCTCTATCAGTTTTAATATCAATATTTTTCTATGTAAACATATCCAGAACTAAATCTGATAATATTCAATAACAATTTGTAGAACTTTTCGACGGTAATTAAAACTGTACACTACTACTACTTTATGTGGAATGTCTTGACTAGGGATTTATAGAATAAAATAGAAGGATGTTAACATTTGGAAAAACATTAAAAACATTAGAATAATTTTCCTCAATACTATAACTACAGACAACGATTATAAAAATAATAACGCCATCATTGTCGTTAGACAAGCACCATATATAGAATGTATAAAGTTGTTAACAACCAACAATTATCATGTCGAATATAGAACAACTACAATAATAAAACATGTTCGATTGATTTGGTTTCTTTAGTTAAGTTTCTTAATCGAGAAATATTAAATTGTTTTTTAGTCTGTTTCATTCACTACAAGGGAGACTAGTCAATCTAATTAAAGTCTCCTATATATACACGAAAGGTTTCGTACCATCGTTCAAGATTTAAAAAGAAACAACATTTGAGTAGCACTGCAGACTCAATCTTCTCTAAACTGGCAATTAACATATGAATAGCTCAGAGCAGCACAGTTTCGTGTCAATGCTCACCCAAATGGGAATAAAAAAGCGCCGCTTAATACCAGTGCTTTGCAAACTGTGCGCAGTGCATATTGGAGCATACGTTTCTTCTATGAAAAAAACTTTAATTTTTAATTTATTTTTTTTTTGTTTTTTGTGTTAAATCTACAATAAAAAAAAATACATTTCGTGAGAATTTCACCACTCTACCAAATGCAATTCAAAAGATACAGCTCCCGGACGGGAGGACGGACATCGGAGGCGTTTGGTACCTTTTGGGTACGGAACCCTAAACCAGTCTTCATTTAAAATCGTATTTGCTATTTTTGAAATATTCTATGCATTTTATAGGCAATGAAATTTATTAAAATAAGTTTTTTAAATTCACAAAATCACTTTTCCTTGTGAATGCTTTTGAAATGACTTCAATGAAGAAAAAAAACTACGTAGAAACGCTGAATTAAATTGAGGTCAAAAATGTACTTACTTTAATTGAATTTTAATATATACTTGTTTAAGAATTTGACATGTGACACCCTAATCGTGTGTGACATTTATAAGGCAATTCTTAATTGAAAATAAGCTAAGGGCACAATTACTTCAACTTAAATTCCGTAAGTACAAAGACATTTCTCAACCAACAGATGTTGCACGCACCAATGGAGCTAGAGGATATCGATGAAACCATTACACCATTCTATGGTGCTTTGAAACGCACCTGGACTGCATTCTGTGCCGTTAGCAGTATCCATGGCTTGAAACACACCAGCGACGTGCATACAAATCGATTTGTCGGTTAGTTGATATGTAGCCAATTTTATTAGTGGAATAATTCTTTCAAAAACTTGCGATACCTCATATCTATTGTATTTGTAGATTTATTTGGATACTCATCACATTGGTCATGTTCATCTGCGCGATTGTCATGGTATGTACATTCTATATTGATTATCGCAGTAATCCGACACGCATGCACCTGGAAAACGATTTTACGCCTGTAGCTCATCTTTACTTTCCACCGATAACCATTTGCCCACAAGTACTTTTTAATATACAACAGTCAGATGCTTATTTAACAAACCTGTAAGTGAACTTGAAGCAGTGAAATTTTACTTTAATAATTCTACACACATATCATGCCAGGCATCTGCCGACTAATGTTAGCGTTCAGGATATACTTGATCGCTTTCGCTTATTCTACGGCTTTATGAATGATGATGAACGTTTCGACTTGTCAGATATTGAAATCATGGAGTCTGTACTATTGCTGAACAACCTAACAATTGGTGATTTCGTCGATCATTTGCGCTGGCGTTGTGAAGATTTGCTCTTTCGTTGCCGATATTTTAATGAAATTGTCGATTGCTCTGTGCTTTTCCAACTATCAAAAACCTTTTTTGGCCATTGTTGTTCCTTTAATTTGAGGCAATCTGGGTAATAAAAACAAATTGAGTTCATTGTCGAAATTGCAATGTAAAAATTTTGTTTTTGGGGCATAGCTTAAAATTTACCGGCAGGTATGCCGGTGGTGGTCTCTCAAGAGGTTTGTCCATTATATTACGTTACAATGATGATCAGTATGGTAGGATAGCCACCTATTCGCATGGATTCAAGATACTCATCCAGGATACTTCAGCCTTCCCCAGTGCTCATGCCTTTTCACAATTTATTTCTCTCAACTCGGAGCTCTTTGTTTCCATACGGCCGGAAAAAACTTATTGTTCGAATGCTGTAAAATCTCTTCCGATTGAGGAACGCCGTTGCGTCTTTCCCAATGAGTTTCCGCTTACTTATTTTCCGACTTATGTCCATCCGAATTGTCCACTCAATTGTCGCGTCATGAATATGGTGAAATTCTGTGGATGTCTTACGTATTTCTTTGATTTCAATCGCACAACGGATAGGATATGCAGTTTCCGACAGATACCATGTTTAATTGAAAATTTTGGTGAGTTTCCGACTTACGTATTCCGTTTTCTAGAAATCCATCCATTATCCATTTAATCTTCCCATAGCAAATATCATTACACGTGACCGTAAGACACAATGTTATTGCCCCAATAGTTGTGAGTACTTCGAGTATAATGATCACGTCTCTTATGGCGATTTGCAGGTTGATTTGCCAACAATTGATCCATTTTAGTGAGTACCAAGTTCACTTTGACTAAACTTGACTTCAAAATTCAATATACTTATTTGTTATGTTGGCAGTGCTGATGTTCAAAAGGACTACGCTGTCGCACACATATTTTTCAATTCGGAAGTCTATCGAACCATTCGTCATGATCTGCTCACTAATATGGTTATGTTAATCTGTATGTTGTTTTGTCTAGTACTTCAATTCACTTCCATACGCACTAATAATTCATTTTCAGCAAATCTTGGCAGTACTTTCAGTCTCTTCGTTGGTATAAGTATGCTCTCCGTCATCGAAATCATTTATTTTTTTACAAGCATTTTGCGGAAATTCTATAAGCAGGAATGTAAAGCTCGTTCAATGTTGGCTGCTCATCGACACTCACAATATAAACTAAATTTTCAGGTCTTAAAGGAAATACCCAAGACCGTAAATTTGAAATACTAATAATTGGATAAGATATAAACATATTATTATTATTATACATACATACATGCAATACACAATATTATATTGTATTTTCTTGAAATAGTATTCTTTAAGCATATATCACACATTTTATTATCGATCACTCATTGACGATTTATACGAATGAATAAACACCTTAAAAGAAAAACAACAATAAATCAGAATAAATGTTAATAACAATTTTGTCAAAAATACAATCTATTGGGCTAGGTCTATTACCGATAATCGCGGGTGCAAATAAATTATATTACCCATTAACATCCATAAATGTCTAAGCGAGTGATTCTCAAACTTTTATTTATCACGGTATAATTGCACTATTGAAAAATGGACCAAGTGCGATTCAGACTCGTACACGGAGGGTTCCATACCAGATTGGGATTTGTATAGAAGGTACTCCCCCTAATGGTCCGATTTGACTGATTCCAACAAATGTATTGTACTACGCTTATATCAGAAACTTATAATGTCTAAAGTTTTTCTAATAAGAACCTGAATTTTAATGGGGATTTGTATGCGAGTTACCCTCTCTAGTGGCCCGCTCAAACTAAAATTTCGACAGTATAAGTTTCTGAAGTATAGCGATAGCCAAATACCCAAATTTCAAGGTCTTAAGATTACTGGATCGTATAGCTGCCACACAAACCAAAATGTTTCTTGTATGGGGATCCCTTTAAGTTTTTGAAAATATTTTAGTTTTAGTATTTGTTGCTGATACCCGGATAGAACTACATATTCTGTGAAAATTTCAACTCTCTAGCTATTGCGGCTTATGAGATATGACCGTAGGACAGACGGACGGGTAACGAAGTCTCTGCAAAGGATTCCATTTCATACCCTTTGGGTCCGGAACGCTAAAAAAAGGATGTAAAATCTTCTAGGCAGTACAAGTCTTGAACCTCTTTCAACATTCTTGTAAGTTTGAAAGAAACATTTGCAATTGGGTATCATTAATTGATTTGATTTGCAAGCAGACCTCAAAAAAACTTAGCATTTTTTAATTTAGTGGATTGAGAATCTGTAGTTTATAACGTTGTTGCGAATTTTATACACATTTTATATTGTAATATCATCAAAATAAGAAATTGTATTTGCACCCACCTATCCAGCTTTACTTAATTTTTAACTATCCGCAGAACAGAAAAATAAGAAACAATCTTCGCTTCTAAATTTTGTTCTAAACTTTTACTTTTAAATGCAATCAAGGTAAAATAAAGTAAGAGTATGACGTATGTGAGACCCCTTCCATTTTGTCAAAACAAAATCAAAACAGGAACAGAAGTCTTTAACCCTTCAAACGATAGCCAATCTAGCAATCATAAATTTGTGAAGCAAAGATTGATAAAGCAAAACAAACCTCAAGCAAAGCGTTAAGACTTGGAAAGTCCATCGTTACGCTTATCATGTAGATCCGATAGAAACAGAAAATCGCACGACCCTTAGATTATCGATAAGATTAGGTGATCAACTGCTAGTATATAAGACTGAGTCTATCCGACAGTGGAGACAGTATCGAACTTAATATGTCAAAACACATTCTGCTGCTATGTCTTGTTGCCATACTTGGTGTCAGAGTTCAGGGACAACATAATCCTTGGTGGTGGGATGGGCGCAATACAATTGTGCATCTCTTCGAGTGGAAATGGAATGATATTGCACAGGAATGTGAGGATTTCTTGGCGCCACGTGGTTTTGCCGGAATTCAAGTAAGTCCCGTCACGGAAAACATCATTGCCGAGGGCCGCGCTTGGTGGGAGCGTTATCAGCCCATTTCGTATAAGCTAACTACTCGTTCGGGTAATGAATCCGAATTCGCCGACATGGTACGTCGTTGCAATGATGTCGGCGTTCGTATTTATGTGGATGTTTTGTTGAACCATATGTCCGGAGGTGGTGAAGGCGAACTTCATGGCACCGGTGGGTCAACAGCACAACCAAGTACCAAGTCATACCCAGCAGTGCCATACGATGAAGGTGATTTTCATCATAGCTGTGGCATTCATAACTGGAATGATCGTTATCAAGTACAAAATTGTGAGTTAGTTGGTCTTAAGGATCTCAACCAAGCTTCACATTATGTGCGTGAACAACTGATAACCCTTCTGGATCATTTGGTAGAGTTGGGCGTAGCTGGTTTCCGTATTGATGCTGCCAAGCACATTGCTGCACCTGAACTGTGGGTGAGTGTAGAAGTTTAATCGTTACTAGATTCCTTAATTAATTTTTCTTTCGTATTTAGAAAATTGTAAGCAGCAACCGTGACCTCAATACTGATCATGGTTTCCCACCAAATTCCCGTCCCTTTATCTACCAGGAGGTCATTGATCATGGCGGCGAGACTATTTCAGCTTACGAATATACTGGCATCGGTACAGTAACTGAATTTCGTTTTGCTGAATCTATCAGTCACGCGTTTCGTGGTCACAAAAAACTTAAGTATTTGCACAATCTTGGCTATGGCTGGGGATTCTTACCCTCACATTTGGCGTTAATCTTTATCGACAACCATGATACACAACGTGATCAGGGTGAAGTTCTCAACTACAAAACCGCAAAGCAATATAAAATGGCAACTGCTTTTCAATTAGCCTATCCCTATGGCATTTCGCAAGTCATGAGTTCGTTCGCCTTCGATCACAGCGATGATGGACCACCTGCAGATGAGACTTCGGCTATAATTTCACCCGAATTCGATGAAAACGGCGGATGTGTCAACGGTTGGATCTGTGAGCATCGTTGGCGTCAAGTTTACAATATGGTTGGATTCAAGAATGCCGTCTTCGGTACTTATATCCATAACTGGTGGGACAATTGGGACAACCAGATTGCGTTCTGTCGCGGCTCCAAAGGGTTCATTGCCTTTAATGGCAATCACTATGACTTACGTGAAACTCTGCAAACCTGCTTGCCTGAGGGAAGGTACTGTGATGTTATTTCTGGAGATTTGATTGATGGCGTGTGCACAGGTAAAG
The DNA here is from genome assembly GCA_037043295.1 of Amiota minor. Lineage (NCBI taxonomy): Eukaryota > Metazoa > Arthropoda > Insecta > Diptera > Drosophilidae > Amiota > Amiota minor. Next base: position 3,615,355 of record JBAMAW010002156.1, on the reverse strand, counting down.
TAATAGATGTTGGTAGACATGGCTTTGCTAATATTATCATTGCTGCCCATGAAGAGGATGGTGTCTTGGCCATACACATTAAAGCGAAATTGTAAGGAAATAAGAAAAACCCCAATGATTCATAAACCACAAATTTTCCGTTTTTATTTTATTGTAATGTGACATTGGAAAATCGCTGCTCAGCTTTATGATATTTTAATACAAATACAATACTTAAGTAGGAAATCATACATACAATAATATACAAGAATATGCCATATATATAATACTATATATAATTGTATAGAAAGTCTGTCTCCATGTCATATATAGTCTGTCATGTTGATATATACTTACAATACAATGAAATATTGTACATATACAAGTACAAGTAAACAACAATAAATATTCATGATTTTCTCATTTTGTTTTACATCAAAAGTAACTTACAACAACAATTGTAATATTAATACAATAATACAATATGTATTTAATATTATTAATGATAATAATAATAATAATACTTGATATTGGTTTAAAATCGATTTTGTTTTGGTTTCTTTTGTCAATTCACAACAATAAATTCTCAGCATATAGAGAGAGAGAGAGAGAGAGATATAAGTACAAAGTTGAACTAAACCTAAAGTGCATATAAGAAACTAACTAAAAGTAATAGTAAAAATAATCACAATAATAGTAAACTAAGAAGGATCGATCGACCTGATCAGGCCGACAGACCGACCACCTTTACAAGATTAGATACAAAATCATCATCATCATCATCATCACATCATCACATGAATAAGGTCCTCAAGATCCTTTTAAGCATAGCCTTTGCTTGTCTAAAACATGTCTGCAAATAGAAGAGAGCAAATCATTTGTAGTCCTTGTTGACGCTGTCGTATGTCCTTTGACATCTAGGTACTATGTATGTTACTTTGCATATATCAGTTTATCCCTATGGTTAGTATGTAAGTAAGTATATTGCATTGTATAAGCACCAACTAAAGGACACACACTCACATACATTTATATACATATATAGAGTTTTTACGTCTACAGAATAAGCTAAAAAGATCAAAAGCATGATTTGCAAATCAAAGCGTTTAGTCCTTGGAATTCGTCATTGTATTTTGATTGTGTCATTTGTGCCATTTTCATTCTTATCTTATATTTATACTCTTCACGCGGTGAAAATACCCCATCAAATCTATACTTACATTCTTGATCAGCTGACAAGACGAGTTGATTAAGCCATGTCCATCTGTCCGTCTGTAAGTATGCAAACTAGTCCCCCAGTTTTTAACAAGAACTGAAATTTACTAAAAGCACTATAAGCTTCTGATCTATCTCCTTCAACCATGTAAATTTCAAAACGCTAGGATTACTGTAACATTTAGCTTCCATACAAACCCAGATTTAAATTCAGGCTCTTAGAAAACTTTCTTACTTTTTGTATTATCGAACTGAAAATTGGACTCCATAAGTGCCTGACCCATATTCACCAACCATGTAAGTTTCAAAATCATAGTAGCGTAGCTTAAAACGTTTTCTAGAGGTGCGTGAAGAGTATGACAATTTCGGAATAGCCGAAGTTTTTCTTCTTTTTTTCTTATTTTTGTTTTGATTTTAAGCGTAAGAAAACAAGCAACTACAAATCATAAGCAACAATTCTACTTGCATTCATATTATTAGTACATTAGTATTATATTTGATTTAATTAATTTTATACAATATTATAATTAGTAATTAATGAATTTATTAGGTAAATAAATTCATTAAAGTTAAAAAAAATATATGTATATTGTATATTATTAAATGCTTGTATACCTTAGGGTACCAAGTTATAGGGTTTCTGCTCTCATTTTTAGTGTGGCTTAAAATATATGTGAGATACTTTAATGAAGACAGACCGGATTGTTAAATACTAGAAAGAATCTTGAATTTCACATTCAGAATCTTTGCATAAATCTTTTACAATAATATTTTTCGTATGCAACGTAAACAATATACAATACAATACAAATGATTGGTTTTATTTTAGAAGCAGGGGTAAACCTTGTAAGTTTAAGTTCTATGTAGTATGCATTGTGACAAAGATTCACATTAATTGCGGAACCCAAAACTTTGAAATTTGGGGTCTAATAACTCGAAAAAATTTAATAAATGCATAGTAATTTCAATATAAGAGTACAATGAATTATTAATCAATTTAAAATAAAATTTTATATCGCATTTTTTGATGTAACTGTAATGTAATTAAATATTCCTCAAACCAATTCTTTTTTTTTTTCTTTTTTCACCTAATTCAGCCATAGTTTTTCGTTTCCGCTTTCTTATTTTGGGAATCATAAGAACCCAAACATAAAAACAAAAAAAAAAGCCTGTTTAGATCTGACCAAGGTACGACTTATGTAGATGACTTTGACATGTCTGTGAAGGTCTAACAAATAGTGTAAGGTTAAATTTAATTTTGTTTTTGGTTAAATTGTGTAATTGCATAAACATTTCCACTTCCGTTCACTGTAGAGGCAAGAAGAAGAAATAGAGAAATCAAACAATTTGATCGAAATTTTATATATACAATATTTGTACAAATAGAGAGAATAAATTAGTTAATTATTATTATTATTGTAATTTTAATATGAATTTAAAATCATTTAAAATTGATATGAAAAATGTATAAAAATATTCTTTCTGGGTGTGTCTGCCTCTACAGTTGTATTGTTTTATATTTTATATTTTGTATCAATATTAACTTAATCATTTTTTAATTATAATTATTTATTTAATTATTTATTTATAAATATATTAATTTCTTTAAGATTTAAGTACGGCCCCAAATCCAGCTTGTATTGCATTGGATAAATTTTGTAAACATGTATTTTTAATCAATTATTATATTATTTTTATGGAATAACATGTTATGAGAGGAACCAGTTAATCAATATTTCTTGCATAAAAATACATGAATATTATAATCGAAACAAAATATTTAACTCTTCTTAATTAATTATATTATAAATAATTTATATTTTTGTATTGAACATTTTCTTAGGTACCCAATTATTAAATGTAATTTATTATATTAAGAAAATTATAAGGGAAAATTTTTATTATTATTATATAGTATGTACACAATACATATGAGTAATTATATTTAATTTAATTAATTTTAATTAAATAGTTTTATATTTATTCAGACACACAATTACGAACAAATACAACCAACGTAAATTGTTGCCTTCAATTCAATCAATTGTAATATTAATTTGTATCAATTTATTTATTATTAGTTAATTAATTTAATTGTTAGTTTGAACATATTTAGATTTGAGTACTTTAACAACATATATGTGTTTTGTATGAATCTCATATTTATTAAATATTTTACCATAATTATTATTATTATTATAATAAGTAGATTTATTGCAATTTTGTAAATAATTCTCAGGTAATTTGTTAAATCGGAGGAATTCTTGTGTCTTGAGAGATTTTCTTAATTTAGAATATATGTTTGTACATACATAACATACTATTTTATATTGATTCTAATCTGAATAATAATGAGTTTCATCTTTCATATAATTTGTATTTGTTTGGCAATGATCCTGAGACAGTTGTTCACTTATCTATCATAATTTAATCTATATATTTCCATTCTGATTCCTTACTTCACTTATGTACTTACTTACTTTTATTGTATTAAACTTAACAAATACATTTACCAATTATTTATATATTGTATATTTCTTTTTTTCATTAGATTTCTGAATATATGTACAATATCATACTTAGTAGATTGTACCATCAACTGTCCCAAGATTTTCTTTAAAAATTTAATAGATTTCATAGATTTTATTGCATTACATAAATATATAATTTACAAGGATTAATAATCTGATATGATAATTATACTATATACCACCTATACTGTATAGTATGGTATAGAGAATATATTGAATTGTAATTTGTAAAAATTGTTTAACATTTATTAATAATCATCATCATTACCATTATCATCCCCCAAAAAAATGCAATTTTGTATAAATATTTAATGCTTAAGTTGATCAACTGAATATCCCATTTAATACTATTACTTATATTAATGTATAGTAGAGTTTTGAAACGGCCTAAAAACCAGAACCATTTTATTAAGTTTGATTTACTTTCTATTGTTGATAAGATTTTTTTATTTTTGTATTGTACGTAGATTTCAAAAATACTTTCATTTAATTTGTGTTTTTTTTTTTTTTTTTGTTTTGTTATTATTTTTATTCTTAAAACGAATATTTATAGATTATGTATAGGAAAACTTTTTTGATTTATACATTGAGATTGTCGAAAATTTTATACTTACTCTTATTCAATTTATTATATTGTATTATGGTATTTGTACATTTAGAAAACTAGAGCATTCAAGTCAGAGACATTCATTCACACATTTAGATATGAGTAAATATAGTATTAAGTTATATATAATTAGTCTGTAGTAAGTAATACGTTGCAATTATGTGCATATATTAGTATATAGTTAATAATTGAGTAAATCTTAAGATTGCTGAAACATTTCGGACTGAACAACAAGTTCAAGGATAGTTGGTTTTTTTTTTTTTTTTTTTTATATTATTATATTTCTATGAATATATAATATAAATACTATAAATATACATATATGTAATAACACTTAAAGAGCCTTAAAAGCTTATCTCAAAAATACTTAAATTGATACAATAATAACAACATTTTTCATAAGATTTTGAAGAGAGTTTTTCTTTCTTTTTTTTTTTTTTTTTCATTTTCTATACTATTTTGTAAGTTTTTTAGTATCCACACACACGACGTTCGCATTTTATTTGTAAGTAAGTAGCCAAAATCTATCTACCCGTATGTATTTAATTTGATTTAGTATATAATTTATATACAATATACAATGTACAGTTACTAGTAAGTATGTATCACCTAACTCAGCACTATGTAGCACCTGATCTTTTCTGTGTTGATGTTGATGTCATTTGGAAGTACAATAGGTACATTAACATTTTTATCTAGCTACTTTTGTATCGCAATAGTTTAGTTTTTCAAGTTGTTTGCTATCTAAGTCAAAAAAAAAAAAAAAAAAATTAAGGCTCAAAGTGTAACGCCTAGGTATTGTACAATAGTGTTGTATTTTGTACAATTTCAAAACCTTTCTTAATCCTTTATATTGCTTTTCACTTGCACGTACAATACTTACAAATTTAGTTTTCTATAGATCTATCTATCTAGCGAATATGCACTCAATAAAATTCCTTTTTGTTAGAATCATGAGACCTGTCACTTTGAAGTTAAACTTATTGCACCGTTTTCACTGCTAAGTTCAAGTATCTGTGATACTTAAGCTAGTTTTTCTTTTTCATTTTTTTTTTTAAGTTCGAAAATCCGTGTTCCCCCTGTGACCTGTGTTTCCAGTTCGAAATAAAATGTATTATAAGCGTATAATTGTTTTAATCAAAGACAAGAATCTTAATTCGTATGTCGTTCCAAGGGTTTTTTTTTTTACCTTCGCCTTAGAAACTCTTGCCCGCATCATGTATGCGTTTTCGCCGACTATCTCGCCGACGGTAGCGATCAATAATCCGTGAACGATGTCGTTCTGGACAGAGCGCTTCAGGAGAACTGTCGACCTTCTTCATCACGATGCGGAAAGTAAATGTGTGCTTGGGTGAAGCGCTTGCAGCGCGTCTAGGCGAAGGTGGCTCGAATTCACTACCACTTGAAAATCCACCACTAGTAGGTAAAGGATAGCAAACAGCTCCAGATCCACAACTACCGCCTTGGCCAAATGGACCAGCAATGCTAGGTATTCGTGGTGTACCATTGGTATAACCCGAAGGTGTGGACATGGAACCTGTTGAAAGTTGCTGTGTCAGTACCGAACTTGGTCGTGGCTCGAAAATCGAGGCACAACGTTGATCGGTACATAGAAAGGTTTTAACCTCTTCCTCACGTTGCTTAATCGTCAATGGAAAGTGTTTCTTAGTCGGATCGGCAAACGGACTGCGCTGCGGGTCAATGGCCTGATTAGGCGCAGAGTGTGGATATGAAGAACTTGAGTCATAACTGTCGCGTGAACTATAGTTCGAAGAAGTTTGTTGCGACAATGGACTGCGTGCTCGTGAGAATGCATTGAATGGCGCTATGTGCGTTGATCTAAAAGTTTCGGTCTTCTGTTTGTGTTTAGTAAATGGAAAGTTGGGTGAGCGTACCGGCGTAATGCCACTAGTTTCGGAAGGTGTGTAATCAAAGTGTGTTTCAAGTGAGGACTTGCGTCCGCAAGACGAACCCGAACGAACAAATGTATCGGCGTCAACTAATTCAATGGAGGACTTACGTAACTCAATTGTAGTTTTCTTTTTTGATTCATCCATATCGACTATTTCGAAACTAGATGTCTGATCCTCATAACTGGTTGACTGGTATCTAGAGATATCGAAGCTTGTATCGCGTGATGAGTATGGATACTCGAAACTAGATTCTGCACGGCTGGATTTTCGATCTCCTTCGACCATTTCAAAACTATCACCACCTGAATCGAAACGCTGCAGATTAATTAGATCATTGTCTGTGTCAACACCAGGACTACGCAGGAAAGGTGAACGAGGTGGATCGAAGGAGGAACGTCGTGATGGTGGCTCAAACTCAATAGTAGGTAGCAGCGGCAGCTTCTCTTGTGCGGCCTCGGCCGTAGCAGCGGCAGCCGCTTCGGCGACAGCTGCTGCTGCGGCTTCCGCCTCATCAGTTTCGCGGCGCAACACCTGCAGATTTACATAAACTGGTTCTGGTGGATAGGCTTTTAAGATTTCTACTAACTCCTGACGGAAGTCCTCTGGTATGACTAGATCATTTGAATCGGACTCGCGTTCTTCGCTAATACGTGGCTCAATGGGTTCTCTGCTCTCAGAACGGCGTGTAAAATGATGCATCACAATTCCGGCCTGTGCGCCGTTCTCCTTCGCCCCCAACGCAACTACCTTCAGTGAATTATTGACCTCTTCAACGAACTGTGCCATTGCCACATCTTCAGCGGCTGTTATGTCCATAGTATCTTCTTCCTCTTTTGTCTCGTCTTCTTCACGCAGGCGCTCATGCTTAATATAGGATTCACCTACCTTCTCAAAGTGCACATTCGCTAATTCGAATGGCAGATCACTCAATGGTGATGCTCGGCCAGATGTACGACCTACCTGAGATTGGTTGGGATCAAGATTGCCAGCGTTGGAATCGGCACTTGCACGTTTAGATCCGGCGGCAGAGAGTTGTTGCTTCAGGACTTCTTCGCGTTTCTTTTCTTCCTCTTCGCGTCGGGCAGATCGACGCAGCTTCAGTGACATCTTCGTGTAGTGTGCGAACTTCAATGACATCTTCGGTTCGAAGCCAACTTCAGATATTTGCTTGGTAATGGCGCCCTTAACGGCTGCCGATGAAGCAGCCGGACTGGCGGAAAAAGTGCTCTGGCGTATAAGCGGCCCACTAGAAGTACCCGATTCGGCGCGTGTGAAAGCATTCGCAAAACGATTTGTACGTGTCGAGATATGTTTTGAAGGCTTACGCACAAAAGCTAGTATCTCCTTCATGACACTTGTGCGCTCCTTCTTTTCTGGTTGAGAAGTATCTTTACTTGCTTCTTTTTCTTTCTCACGCGCCGCTGCAGCGGCCGCCTCAGCTCTCCTCTCTAGCTCTTCGCGTTCACGTGCTGCCTCGGACATTCTATACGTTTCTGTGGGATTTGAAACCATTATCGGTGGTATGGGCCCCATGGGGCTGCGTTTGTCGCTAAAATACATTGGTGAAAAAAGGTTGATGGCTGGCCGCTTGATGCCTAGGCCAACAAAGTGGCTTTCATCTGGATCTGTTGCCATGTCTTGCACATGGACATTCATTGTCGTCCCTGTTGTAGTCGTATTACGTATTCGTACACCAAATTCCGAAGGCGCGCTAGCCCCTATTGGTGACCGACGCTCCTGCGTATGAATACTAAAAGTTGGACTGCGGCGATCACCGGTCGGACTGCGTGCTGTTGGGCTAGTTGTGCCGAAAGCAGCATGTATGGGTAGCTCATTTGGCGACTTAAGTCGATCACTGCCGCTAACAAATAACGGGCTGCGTCGGCCCTGGGGACTACGATCATTAAGGTTGACTGGACTACGCCGACCTTGGTTGGCGGTGATTGCTAGTGAGCCAGTCAAACTATTTTTACGTCTATGTGAAGCGCGCAATGTACCCTGACGTGAGAGATTCGTCAAAGTTTTCTGCGATGCACTGCCTGGACTCTTCGAATCTGGTTGCGGCAAAATAGGACTTTTTGGTGTCAGAGGACTGCGCTTTTTATCCCCATTCAGAAAGTTTGTATTTAGCGTGAGACTAGTTGAGCCATCCGTTGCTATACTAGTTGGCATATGCACTGCATTCGGACTGCGACGCTCAGAAGGACTGCGGCGGGTACGGAAACTCTGGGACTTAGCTTTACGTATTTTTGGCATTGACTGGTGGTGACGATGGCGGCCCGATGTTTGATGAGAGGAGGAGGATGAGGGGCCGTTTACCTTATGTTAGTTACTATGTTGCGGGCCACTAGTGGGGTCGCTGCTGCCGCTTGAGCTCAAAGTTGTATTCGAACCGTAGGGATCAAACGAACTCTGCACGGACATCGATCTGCCTTGGTTTTGGCGTGCGCGCCTCACTCGGCTAGAGTTGGGAGACAGTTTTCCGGGATCGATGCTTTCTGGGTCTGCCTGTAATTGTTAGAATCAGACATACAGGGGGGACAAACGGGATGACGGCGACGGTAATGGATGAACATTGCACGATTGGAAAGCACGATGACAAAAGATGAGTGAACGAATTAAACACACAACGCTACACAACTAACAACAAATTTACGACACCATACCTGGTAAGCCAAAGCATTCATAATGATAGAGTAAGGTACTAAGCCAAGCGGATGGATTTCTCGCATCAATACATTGGCTGGTATCTTATGAAACTGTATATAATCGAGAAAGGTGCCCAGTATCTCCTTGATGTCAATGTTCTATAAAGAATGATAATAATTATAATAATAGGCATGTAGTAAAATATATTTTGAGAAATATTTACTGGATTGTTATCAAAGTACTTTTTGCTCCACATTAGAGCTGCCTGGAACTTGGTAAATTCATCGGCGCGTAACTCATCGCGTGCGAGTATCAGACGCACTACGTGCTGCGGCAACAAAGTAAAACTACCCAAATTAAGAACTTCGGTGCCATGTTCGTCTACGAACTCGAGGACCTTTTGGACAAGGGTCTTCGTGCATTTGTACTGTATGTAACGCTCCGCAGAGGCCAGCAACGCACAAACTGTGTCTACATTGATACAACATTGTACGAAGCCAGCGCAAGCTCGACGGAGCTCTTCAAGGCCATAATAGTCAGCGGCATTCATAACGCCTGCAAAATTACGATAAATCAATCGTCAAGCATACAATATGTGATCGAAAGGTTTGTTAATGCTCAACTTACCTAACAAAGTGCGTGGTTGCAGCGTAACGCAACCTGTGTGTATATACTCAATCAGCTGTCTGAACACATCCGGTTCAAACTCCTCAATTATCAATGTCTGATGCTGTTGACCCGACGGCTAGAATTATTGCACATTATTTTTTTTAGAATCTTTTCAATTGCTAGTTGCTAATAATTTAACACACATAAAATATACATAAATTACATATGGACACTATGATCGATCATGCTTGGAAACGGGTTAGAGGTTTTTAAGAAGAGCCTTGCTTAACTTTGAATCACTTACTTCGACAGTGAAAGGCGTCTTTCTTTCTTAATTTGCAGTGGTCAAGTATGATGATGATTTTAATTATCGTGCTGAAAAGTGCTTATGTTAAATGTCTACGAATTAGATAATGGTGCTGGGTAAACTGGGCGACCTCTTCATATCAAAACGGAAAAACATGCATGAGGCTAAATTGTGAAATTGTGAAACTATGAAACTAAAGACTAACATGCTACATGAGAGTGAGTATAAGTACTGTAGGGGAGGAGGAATGTTCAAGAAATAGTATGTATAAGTTTTATGTAATTTTGAATTCTTTAAAGCCAATCTTACAGCATAATATAATTTTCAAATTATAAAGTACAACAACATCGAATACAACCAAATGATTTACATCGATAATGACATACATCATTGGGGGCTACTAACTTTTACCTCAGGTATCGGAGATAATTGTTGGGTGAAACCAGTTTTCTAGAATTTTATTGTTTTATTGTTTCATTTTTGAATTAGTAATTATGTTAATTGTTTGGAAAGTTTGAGTTTTATTGGAATGAAAAAAAAAGATTTAAAGGACATGGATTAGTTAGTAGGTATGGATTTGTAAATATACAATACATATAATACGTATACAATGTCTTTTTCAATATGTACACAGATAGATATCATTCTTCTCTTTATACTTATAAATCTTTATACATCATAAATCGGGGACGAAACTAAAGAATTTATTATAAAAACATTTTAAATTCCACAACGAGCGGACGCGATTGGAAAATTTTAACAATGTAAAACGAAAATCTTGTCTAATTTACTTTTGAAAAAAATTTATATATTTAAAGGATAATGATGATTAAATTATTAAAATGTGTATACATAAAGGTGAAAACTTTTCCTAATTTTTGCAAACTCATCGAGGCACACACACACACACAAACATAATACACTGAAAATGTGTTCACACACAAACAAATCGATGAAATTGAATATAAAATAATTTACAAAGTTTCACTGACAACAAACACAAAATATATCGATTAGATAAATTTTTTAGTATAACAAGGAGCGAAACATCATCATCATCATCATCACATTTTTCCATCATCTTAATCATCATCGCCAGCATTGTTACCCTTATCTTATAATGATGAACAAACAACATCGTTTATCATTTGAACGCTTCATCAACCACCAACCTGTTGTGCGGCATTCTGTAAATTCAATAATGGCTCCGAGGACCTTTTTAGGAACAAACGCAGCTTATTCTCCTTAGTCGAAGTTTCTCGTTTACGTTGGGGTGACGGCGCGGCATATAACATCTTGGCAAAGACACGGGAACGTGCTGCAAGGACAGCCTGCAAAAAGCAAACAAAGAATTATTTTATATACATATATTGTATTTCATTTTAGTTGAGATGAGTTGAGTTCAGTTCAGTTCAGTTCAGATGAGCTGAGTTGAGTTGAGTTGAGTTATAGCAATGCGACATTCTCATCAACGTTATTAGCATCATCATTAGTATTATTGTTGTTTCGTACCTTTACAGCACAGACAGGTTCACGTGTATCCCCCACCAGAAATGTTACATCGCACAGTTCTGGCATTGAGGCAAGGAACTTCATGTCCTCGGCAAGTCCTGTTTTGTTCTCAAAAGTCGATAAGTCCGGCTCTGCTTCAGCCATGCCTAGTAGTATCAATGCTTCGGGCATTTGGGTCTGCTACGAAATAATGTAAATTATTGTAGATACAAAGAAACTGAATTGTTTTTTAGTATTGTAAATGTAGGTACAGTAGGTTGCCATACAACTTGTATGATATAAAAGATTTCATTTTTTTTGGAAATGGTAGTGGGATGGATGACGGTCGGAAAATGGTGGTTGCTTTACTATTGTCAGGCAAAAACAGAATAAAAGAAAAAAACGGACAAAAAGTACAATAAATGTTAAATAAATTGAAAAATAAATTAGAAGAAATGAAAAACATGTTTTCAAACAAGAATCCATGTATCTATCTATGCTAGTATACTGTTTTTGTGTGTGTAGTTGTATGTATGTGTGTGTGTATGTGGTAGTATTGTTCATGTTGTGGTTGAGGTTGTGATTGTGATTGTGGGGTGTAATGTCACTGAGAGAAAATTAAATTGGCAAGGTTACTTGTTGCATATAAATACTAGAATACAATCAGTATCTATTAAATTAAATGTTGTTGTACCTTGAAATGTGATCACATTTTCCTTTTTTATAGAAACTAACTCTATTACTTGGTACTTTAGTTTATTCCCTTAGAATATTTTAAGTAATGAAATTATAAAGTTTTTTCATTCCCAAGAAAGTTGGTATTTTATGAAATTTATGCAAAAATACTTATACCTATGCCAAGGTGCAGTATATGAAGGGAACCTTGTAAATAACCTCAACAGATAGCTCCAGCACACGTCAACAGGTTGATGCAAAAAAAGTCACTCTCACTCACTTACGCACTGAATACAAATTACATAGGAGAAAGACAACCTTCAACTAACCCTGCAACCAACAAACTAACCACAATGATGATGATAATAAATTTAATGCAATGCAATTATGGTAAAGACAGTATGGAAGAATGTAGGAGCATGGAAAGGAATTTTGTTGAATAAGATGTTAACGATAATCTAGGACATTGGTACAATATTTTCCCGCATTGACTAAGTTTTTGCGCAAACTACGCAAACGTCAGCATTCAGCGAAAAATTCCTGAACGAGGCGTGTCACGGAGCTCACACACTGACGCACACACTTAGACATAATAAAGTCATGGATCAGGAGAGGCAAATGCTTACTTTGACCTAAGATATTTATATATATATATGTATCTGTATATGTATTGTATAAGTATCTATGTGTATGTATATTAATTTTTGTGTATATAATTCTGAAAAGTATGCAACATTCCTTGGTACTTTGTAATACAATAAATTTCAAGCAAAAGATTAAACGAAAGAAAGGAAGGATAATCTCAGAAAATATAATATTATTAATTAAGATATATGAAACATGCTTAATGCTCTTAAAAATTTTGTAAATAATTTTAGGAGAAGAAAACCAAAAAAAAAAAAAAAGAAAATTTATTCAAAATGTTCTGTTAAACTTCTGCCTTAAATATTACCTTCCAATTGTCAATTGATTGATTGATTGATTGATTGAATTAACTTACTTTAATGTGATTTAATTAAAAATTATATGATTAAAATATATAATCCTTGTACTTACCTCCAGGAGGAAAGATATTTTGTTTTTCTGTTGGGTTTCTCTCTATTATTTTTATTCCTCTTAAATTCAAGACATTTTGTCACATGTAAAAAACGGATTTCAGTTAAAACGCTGAAGAAATCCGTTTTGAACTTAATATTAAATCATTTTGGAAACTGGAAGATTAATTTGAACGTATGATTGTTGTATTGGAATTGGGAAATTAAAAGAAATATGTGGAAAATTATTAAGAATTTTTTTTTTTTTAATAAAATTAATTATAATTGATGACGGCTCAACCGAGGCAGGAATGCGCTACAGAAAATAGACTGTCAAGAAGGTCATTCTAGTTTAGAAATAGAGTGAGTTCTCAATGCAAGAATCACAATTTGAATTAAATTAAGGAAAGCGGTAAAATTTCCTTAGTTCATTCGATCAATGAAGATGAAGATGAACCTAAATAAAATATAAAACATTTAAGGTAGATTGATAGGAAGAGAGAGTAGTGGGAGAGAGTGTTAGTCAAATATTCATAGTTAGTTTGATGTCCTTAAAGTCAACTATCGTCATAGTTGCTTCTCATTTTAAATTCCTTAGCTGATGTCATCGTTTGATAACGAAGTTACGAGCATATTTTTTCATAAATATACTTAGTACTCAGTAGACTTACATAGTAGTAAATATATTTACATATATTTAGAAGAGTAAAAAATAACATAATAAAGAAATGATTCCACAAACGGAAAGAAGTATATAACTACTGACATTGTTAGTTGTTGTTGGGTTGTTGCATAGTGAAACTATGTCAGGGTCATGGTTGGCAGACAAACTTGCAACGAAACATATATTTATATGCACATATTTACTATCTAGTACTATGAAGGACGATAGCTAGGCCACGTTGCTTCGCTGCCTTTCTGCCTTTTTGCTTTGCTTCTTTTTTTTTTAGGTCTGGAACAAGATGCAATAGATGAGAGAGGGTTGAGGCTGTGGTTAGGGTGAGACTTAAGGATCTACACAAACATGTGTAGCGCATTCATAATATTTACAATTTCGTACATATTTAGTATTTATAGTGTTTTGTATCAATATCAAGAAATTAAAAAATAAATTAAATAATTAGTAGAAGACATGCCACAAAGCTCACAAAGAAAGGATTTTCATTGGAGATTAAAATGAATTATTGGAGTAAAACATTCCAGTAAAATATAAAATTACATGTTCAAAAAGGTGCTTCATTTCTGTGCATTTTCTTGGAACTCGTTTGAAGGAAAATTGCAATTTGAAGCCAGTAAAGCATTTAAATTGGAGCACAGGATAATTGGGTTAAATGGCGCACAAATTGGGGGAGACTCAACAGTAATTCACTCATACACAAAGGCACTCATACACACACACACACACACATGGGAAAGAGAAAGAGAGCATGAAAGAGAAGAGAGAAATATAGAGAGAGACACGCACGGACGCACAGATACATACACATACAAGGGTTTTCATTTTTCTTCAAAGCAAGCAAAATCAAAATTATTAATGAAAATTTATTAATTTAAATTTAATATAAATAAATAAATAATTTAAATTTGTGTATATATATATTTTACTTTGTTTTTGTTTTTCTTTTGTTTTTTTGTGCGTATTTTTATTACTTTTAATTAAGTAATTTTCACGTTTTTACGTTTGTTTTCAGTATAAAAAGAGAAAGGCTATTTGTGCGTTTCGATTATATTTGATTTTTTCACGAACTTCTCTTCGTCCCCTCGCCGTGCGACTCTCGCAGTTACTCTAACAGAAGGACACTTTTCATTTACAATAAACTACTTTCCTAAGTATTTTGTATTTTCTAAACAAATTAATTATAAAAATTTCTATTGAAACACAAGTAGCACAATGAAATGAAATTATGATATTTGACAAAAACAAAAAAATCCACTACGATAATATTGAGATACAATTTGCACGGTGACTACATAAATTTAGTTAGTTTTTCGTTTTTCCGTCTTATTAATTTTTTATATTCTGTGCGTTGAGAGAATTTTGATATTATTATTGCATATTGTATTCAACAAAGTTCCTTATTATGATTATGATTTTCCTTTTCTGTTTTTTATTTTTTCTCTATACTTTTGATGTGAAGCAACGCGATGCAAATGAACCTTTTCGATCGAAGCTCGGCGACGTTCTGATGTAAATTGTGAGCAATTTACTTGCGTTTACCATCACGTCCGCCTTCGCAACATGACACACAGTCAGTCATACGTTTGGTGTCTACATCAAAAGGAGTTCCCTATAGATGTCCAAAGGAAGCGTAGGTAAGCGGTTGCCTGCCGCCCACATGCTACTCAACAGACACCACACAATGCCACAAGCCTTTTGGCACATGCCATATAAACGTTGTGCCGCCTACTTGAGGCGCATGCTCCGCAACAATCGATAGACAATAATGTTGATGGCGTTGCGTCAGTCAGTCAACAGTAAGGAAACCTGAACAAAAACACACGAGCTTCCCGAGCTTCAAGTAAAGGACGCGACTTTTTGCTTTGCTTCTGACATTTGCAACAGTTTGTCGTCGCCAAAGAAAAAACACCACGCGACGCCACAATAACAGCAACAAAAGCCACTTGTTTGCATTTCGTTCTCTAAATGTTTCTGTACGTGTATCTGCTTTCATGTGTGCGTGTGTGTGTGTGAGAGAGACAAAATGTGCTTGAGAGTGTATCCTGTCCACGTTTTTGTTTACGAGTCTTTGCGCATATTCCATGCTCAAGTAAACATAAACAACTTTGACAGTTGCTGTCAATTCTTTAGGATTTTTTGACATTTCCTTTCCGATTTTCAACTAAGCTGTGTTTATTGTGAGTTATGTCCGCCACGATAAGAAAATTGTCAAAGGTTGACATTTCTATATGCTTAGCAGTTATTATGAATTAAATAATCCTAAAATTTTCTTTCAACCTTACATTCATTGTAACTTCCACTTATATGAAGTTTATTATATATACTACTAGTATTATGTATTATATAGATGGTCTTATTTTCTTTTGTGACGATTGAATACTAACTTAAAAAATAAAGTTAATAAAGAAATTGATAGATTTTGGAAGGTAGTCCCCCAAGAAACGGGAAACATCAACATATTATCAAGGAATGGAAATAAACATCTCTGATAGGTCAATATGCTCATCAATGTATTAGCAATTGAGTAATTAATACCTGTGTGATAAAATCTTGAAGTCATTTTTAAGTTATTATGGATGTCAATTAAATAAACATTTATTGACATAGTCAAGACTATGTCAATGAATTGACATTTGAACCATTTAACCATTCATTGTCTTATTTTCCATTCTAACTTAAAACATAAAGCAAAATAATAATCGGTCCACTGTATCATATCAACTGAGAATATGTTTGTCAATTTATTGACAATTCAGCAATATAAGATCATATAATTGCTAAGTCATTATTTATTGACGAAGACAATGTGTCAATATTATAAGACTTTTTTAATCATTAATCATAAATTTTATTATTCATGTTATTATATTTATTCTAACTTAAATACAGATATAATAATCCGATAATTAATAATGTTGTTATATTCTCAAAAGCATTTCGATTCTTCAAAAAATAAAAAGAAGTAGAGAACAAGAGTTGTTTATGGTTAATATGTTCGTCAATCTATTGACAATTGAACATTGCATTGTGATAAAATCTCTTCGTCAATATATTGACAGTAGCTATGAACGTCAACTAAATGACTTCTGAAGTATTTATTGACTTAGTCAATGAATCAATCAATATTTTATCATTATGTCAATTAATGGACATTTGACCAACTCAACCATTCATCATTATCTCATATTCCAAATTATAAAATAAACAAATAATTATAATAATTTCAGGGTAATGTTTAATTTTGTTTCATATTGTAATAATAATACACCAATTTACTGACGTAAACTTTAAGTCAATATTTGTCAACTATGTCAGTGTAATGACATTTAAATTGAAATTATCAACTTATTGTGTTTACTTGATTAATTCTATTTATCGTACATATTTTAATATTAAAAATCTTTAAATTTTATATATATTGTACAGTCGAATTCCGATAAATCGGAATTTCAAGGGAACACCATTTTCTACGAATTACAGGTGTTGTCTAGTTTCAGAGAATCCAAAAATTGATAGATTTAAAGTTATTGATGTTCACAGCTTTGGCAAAATAACAAAGCTTTTCCTGCTAATAATTGGCATACAATGGTAATATTATTTCCACAAGAGTAGAAACTTTTCTATATTCAGATATTCAGATTGTTTCTGACGCTTTAGGATGATTTCATTAGAAATTTTTTCATCTGTAAAATTGAAGTGATTGTTGATGGAATGATTTCAAAATGTTTCGCCATTTCAATTCTTTTTTCTCCATTATGAATAACTGAAATTATGTTTTTATATTATTATTATTATTATAATATAATGGTAATAATGTGATAATGATGAATTGTTATGCGTACGTTTGTTTAACATATGAAGGAGGTAGTTACTCTGTTTGCGGACAGACATGGTAAACTGAAATATGTAAAACAGTAGATAGTAAACTAATATGGAACCCAATTCAAAGATACAGAAGTCATAAGTTAACACCTAAACATACCAGAAACAATTGAACAAGATGATAATTTCAGCCTCAAGTTACCATTATAGTATTGTTTGGCATTTACAAACAATAAACAAATAATGAATAGAGTAAAACTAGTCAGTATAAGCAACCGCTTGAGTAGGCAAACCCACTTGAGATACATCAACAACACACTTGAGATCTCTGCAGATAAACACCAAAAACCATTTGACTTTCATGTTTAGAACATAAATATTGTATAGAAGAGAAAGATTCTTATAACTGATTTGTTTATTTTTAAATATTTAGTCGATAACAAACATACGAGATACATGATCTTGACCAATCTTTGGCGACACGAAGATACTTGAAAACGACAGCCCTTCTTCTAGTGTTCAGAGGCAAAAGTAATTTGTGTTAAATTAGCCATGTCGCTTTCAAAGCCCTTCTAACGTAAAGGAATCATTATATAGTTTGTTATGTCCAATGGTGACCTTTGTGCAAGTGAAAACTTTAATCTCCCAGTGACAGTTCATTAAGTTAGCAAAGAGAAAAATTCGATTAGAATGTTTATTTAACTTTTTTTTTTTTTTCATACTAAAAGTAAAGCGAAAGACTTTGGTCTTCTCTTTATATAAGATGATGATTTCCGACATCATCCGTCACAAACAGCAGCTGCTCATTAATCTCACAAACAACAAATAACACAGTATTTGTGAAGAGCAAATTTTCCTTTTTTTTTTTCGTTTTCGATTTTAAAATTATGAAAAGTTGCCGGAAGAAATGGAATGGAAGCTGAAGTTAAGGTTTCACGCAACAGATATCTATAATGAACATTTATTCTTTAATTCTAGATACATTGATACATTTCTAACTATAAATCGAAAGAACCTAAGAATCAGAAACTAAGAAATCTTTAATTGAAGAACCAAAAAGAGGGAAAGATTGTGTGGTGATAAGGAGAACAGTGGAAATAGTCAAGTGCAGTGATGAGCGAGCATTGGCGAGCAATGACGATAATGAAAATGACGCCAAAGATTTACAGGCAGGCAGACATCATTGCAATGATCGTGTTGATGATGATCATAATGATGAGATGTTGCATGTCCCGCTGTGTTATGGCAAAACAACAACAATAACTGTGACACTACACTTGACACAAGAAGACGCCAGTGATGATGCTGCCAATGATCATGATGTTGATGTTGATGATGCTGAGAAAAAGATGCCCAGCTCAATTGTGGTAGGCAAAGGCTGCTTATACAATTCAAAACGTAATAAAAAGAAACTAAACTAAACAAAATAAAACAAAACGTATGAGGGAGCGCAATTCAGAAATAGTGAGAGAAAGTGAGAGTGGGAGAGAGATAGTGTGTAAGAGAGTCCATGTGAAAAGGAAAGCAAAAGTCAAAACTGAGAACACTGCGCAATCCGCCAACGCAATTATTAGAATGTATCTGACTTCTGCTTCCTGACTGACATCTTCTTGTATTATATTGTACATGAAATCTTTACATCTTTACAGTTTGCGCCGAACACTCGTGAAAGAAGTGCGCCAGTGCGCCGCGCGTCTCATCAAGAGAACAGAACAAAGTCGCATTAGAAGAACAAATCTTCAGTACAATTTATCCTCGTACACGCGAATGTGTAGATAAAAAGAACCAATTTTTCAATTTCTGTGCAAATGAAGAATATCTGCGAGTGAATAACAATAAAATCAACAAAATTGCTCGTACAATAAATAAAATTCACTTTGATTTAATTAAATAAAGCAAATTGCTTGTAGTGTATCTAATAAGAAGATCAAGCAATTGATACTTAAGTACAATATAAATACAAAAGTATCTCAAGTGCAAAACCAAGTAAAAGTAAGTGAAAAAATAATGTAAAAGTTGTGGAAGTGATGCACCCAAAATGCATCAACATTATCGAATTGGAAGTGGAAGTGGCAGCGACAGCGGCACGAGTCTGTCATTGATTTATGTTATGCCGCAGATACAAAGCTACGCGCAAAGCATACGCAGCAAAATATCTTTTTATAGCATTAAATTTATTTTTTCTTATTATTATTTTTTTTTTTTTTTTTGTCACGAAGTTTCTAAAAATAAAATAAACGAAACAAAAAAAAAAAAAAAAACATCATAAGATTTGCTTTTATACTTTCTATACAGTTGCGTGCGTTCGCACAGATACACAATTTAATGTGACAGTAGATACTTTTAGCTTCGTTGTCGCACCGTTGCGACGTGTGACGTTTTTATGCGCAATTTTTATGTTTTTAATATTTGTCGCTCTAAACATTTTATGGCCGCGTTTACTAAATTGGCTAAATTGAAATGAAAAACAACTAAAAATAAAAATACTACAACATTTTCGAATGAATAGAATATTGTACATAGAAATATATTTATAAGTACTACATATTTTCAAAATAATTTTCTTTAGATACATTTTGGTTAACGATGGCGATCATCGTCTACGTCGTCGTCACAGTCTACGATTTTGTTGGCAAAATAATTTTTGTTTTTTTCTTCTTCTTTTTGATTTGTGTTCATTTAATTTGCATTGATTTTTTGTTTTTCTTTTTTTTTTTAATTTGATTTTCACAAGTATATTTCTGTAGTCATTAAGACTTCCGTTGTTCGCTCGTCTCTGAGATCGTCATCATTTTTAACATTTTCTTGTAAATTATGGGTGGATTATCTGTTTGTCATTTTGTTTGTAACACTTTAGAGAAGAGAATATTGAATCCATTTATATACAACATTTGTTTGGTAATATTGTTATTAATTTCCAAAATGACTCCATCACCTTGATGATTTATAATTGGTTCTTTAATTAGTAAAACATAATAGCTTTTGTTGTTCATAAAAATAAACTAGTCAGTCCATTGATTGATTTGAAATATAATCCACAATATAATTTTCTTATTGCAAACTTTTGATTTGTTCTGTGAGAAAATTAGGGTAGAATAACAGGAGCCTGTAGAACGGCTATTGTTCGGAATGTAGAAGTAATAGGCTTTTAAATGTCTTGTTATCCATAAATTGTTTCAGCCTGAATTCTGTCATGATATGGACATTGCACACATGATCTTAATAAGTCCTGTCTTAAACGTATTCGAAGCTGATACGAGTAAGTGGTTGTAGACTTTATTAGCTTTCAAATAGAATCTGGAAATGGAAATGTCGTCTTCGCATTTGGGATAGTGCTGCGAAAACAAACTCATATATATCTGTTGAAAATAGATTTGATGCTAGTGAAGATTCACTATATAATAAATACAAAAACTCAGTATAATAATTTGCTCGCGGTAACCCGTAGACGAAAATTAACGATGTTAAAAGGTTATAAGCAGAAGTGGAGCGCCTGCGATAATGGTAAAATCGTACAACGTTCAATTCGCAAAGTTCTCAAGTTTAAATTAGTTCTGTAATAACTAGTCAGTAGGAAAGTCAAAGAAAATAAGAACTGGATCCGATTATCTTGATTTTTATTTCGTCAGATTAGCAGTCAAGTTGACTTGCATCTAATATTCTCAGAGTTCAGTGAAGTCTTTTGTTGATTTCAAGTTTCTTCTATGCTTCTATTGAATGCCGAGAAAAGTTGTGTTACAGTTTTTTAACATCAATCCGAATTTTTTGTGGTGCAATAAATTTTAAATAATTCGAATTAAGTCTTTCTATATTGGTTATATGATGGATTACAGACATATCTTAAAATCAAGATGTTGGATAGATGGTGCAAGGTCGGGACTATAATTATACGGTGGAGTGATACCATTGTGAATGATGACGGCTTTACTAGTCCAGGGTGCTTCTTTTTTATTATTTCTTTGACAGTTCACATACGCAGCAGCTCAAATTGCACGATACCTGTCCAATTCCACTAAATGGGCAGTATAACTTTCCTCTGGTGAATATCGGCATTTGATGTGGTTTAAGGCGGCTCATCACTCTTGTTCCATGTTCGTTTCTATTTGAAGTTAATGTAAATAACCAATTATTCATCGACTGTTTTAATTCGCTTTAGTTATAATTCAGTAATGAATCGCGAATATTGATGCGTTTAGCGAAGTGAATTTCCTTTAACTCATGTGGAACCCAAATATCGATTTTGTTTACATAGCCAAGTTTTCTTAAGGTGCTTTTCCACTGTTGTTGGTAATACATTCAGCCTTTCTGCAATCGTTCTGGTATAGAATAACGGCATTTTTCATCAATCATTGCCTTGATTTGGTCATCATCAGCCACCAATAGCCTGCCAGTGCTTGTTGCATCTTTAAAATCAAAATCTCCGGAACGGAAATTTGCTAACCAGCAATAATAATGGCATTCACTTATTGCATCTTTCTCGTACACTTCACACACTTTTTGAGATTGAGTTGCGTTTTTCCCTTTTCGTAAATAAAAAAAAGAAAATATGCCGAAATTGCTCACTTTTGGTTAATCAGCAGTCACTTCTACAGATGACATTGAACATCAATTAATTTGTCACCGATAGTAGCTTACACTCAAATTTTTTAAATATCACCATGTATGTAATATGTTCGGTCATCACTAATATAAAATTAAAAAAATTCAGACTTAACCTTTCTATACAAAAAAGTTAGTGCAATCCGCCATAAAATTATGGGATAATAGGGTCTACCGACAGAAGTGTAATAAAACTAATTTTATTTTTTTCAAATAAATCATCTCTTTTTGTTACTATAAAATTCTTTCTTTCTTCTAATAAAATCATAATCACTACAGATAAATGTTTTTCAAGAAACAATTGACAAACAAATTCCATATTAAATGTATCTCCTTGACAACACACAAAGAAAAACAAAAAATTGTTCACTTCAATAACCACAAAACTACGCCTACTATGTCACGAAAAACTGTGAATGTCGTCGTCGTCGTCGTGGTGTCGGTGAAGAAATTTAAAAATATTTCTTTTATGAAAAATCTCTCAACGTGCCTTTAAATGTTTTTTTCTACAACGAAACCGACATGTAGTTGCCAATCACCCAATACATAAACATATTATTGATTTCCTACTTTATTTTTTTTTTTTAATATGGAATATTAAAAGAAAAATGTATATAAATTTAATAAAGAAACTAACATTAAATAAATTATAAATCAAATATAAGTAATTATATTTGATTGAATACTATACTCAGTGATATTAATACAATAATATTTTATATACACATAATACAAAATATCACTAGAAATAAATACACATATTGTATATTCTTGTTGAAGGAAAAAAAAACATGCAATAGATTTTTTACTGTTAAATTTTTTACTATATTTATTAATGGATACATAAATGAATCAATAAAGGGTCAAGTAACCTTTGAGTTTCACTTATCTTCAACTTTATACAAAACCCTACTTACCCAAGGTCGCTTAGGTTTGCCTTTCGAATCACTTCTCTCGTACATAACCTTCTTCTTTTTGGGCATCATCCTTTACTATTGTTTTTCGTGGTACAATAAAATTGTATTTACAATATTATCAGATACGAGTTCATTTAAAGTTGAAAATGTAATTTTTTAAAAACAATACAATACTAATTCACAAAGACCGACCATGAGGACAAGATACATGTTTCGACGCACTGAATGCTATTAACGGAATATTGTTGAATATAAAAGTATCTACAAGTAACACCAACTAACGGCAACTGAACGCAGGAAAAGCACATTTTAAATTAAATAAGCGCGTGCCAAAGCCAAAGTATAAAAGCCACATTCTATTTTGCGTTTATTGATTGAAAGGTAATTGACAAAGAGATGAATGATGATGGGACAAAAGAGGTTAAAAAAAAAAAAAATACATAATGTGAACAGAGAAGTGGAGTGGAAGAGTTAGTGAGATGAGATTATATGCCGCTTAAATTAAATATATAAATACAATAGGTAGACACAGCAAAGGTAAAAGATACAATATACCATACTATAGTCGTAGATGCAAAGCAGAGATAGACAGGATATTGAACAAGACAACCAATTGAACCAAAGCCAAGTTAACAACATCACCAGATACTAAATGCATTTATGATTGAATTCCGTATTGATTCGCAGGATAGTCGTTTGCGGTAAGTAAATTGAAAAAGGAAATCTAATGAAATGCAGGCAGCAGACAGGCAACAGATTGTGAGATACATTGATGGCATTGATATTAATGGTTTTAAATGATGGCAACGATGATGATGATGATGATAATGATAATGCTGCTATCGATGAAAACAGGATGTTATCAATATCACTAACAACCGCCAGAGTGCGCTGTTTAACAACTCGAGTCCAAAAGTTCACTAGTGCACTGGTGCACACGTTCACTTGTGGTATGAGTCCGTGTGGCGCCTTTTTCTTACAAGTCGACGGTGAGCCAACCACGCTTCCGTATGCCAGTCGCTTTGTGGACCAAGTTTTTTAATTTTCAATAATATTAAAATATGATTTCAGCGCCCCCGACACTGCCGCCCGGGGCGAGCGCCCCGGTTTGTCCCCGCCTAAATCCGGGGCTGTAGTATATACATATGGGGAGATAATGGGAATGAGATACTAGTTATATACAACGAAATCACAGCAAAAGCAACAGCAACAGCTTTGTTTTGCTTTTGGTTTATTATTGTGATTCTCCATGTTGTTGCTTTTGTTGTTGCTGCTGTTATTGTTGTTGTTATTGTTTTTTTTTGTTGTTGTTAATGGGCTACCCTTATCCGTGTGGCGAGTAAATTTCCTGCTGCGAGCGGCGAAAAATCTCAAGCGCTCATTTTTAATATGAAGCCGCACAGGATATTCGTTTAGGATTTTATCCTGTGGTCTCCGTCGTTGGCATCATCGTTATTGTTTTCTGTTTTGTTTTCGTGCACTCACTGAGAGCCCATACACTTACACTAACACACCTAGAAAAGCACATAGATACTTTTGTATCTATGGATCGGAAGCTGTTTGGCTGCAGCATCCCATGTGTGCTCATTCTGTGCTCAGTTTGTGGTGCTTCGTTTGTTCGCAGATATATTTGCTATGGCTTTTGCTTTAGCTTTTGCTTCTGTTCAGGCCTTTGTTGGCCGTACGACCAAATCCCAATTTTCAGTCTTCGTATTCCGAGCGTCGTGCGCGTACAATAGCAACGCAATCCGAAAGATACTTAACTGAAACTACTAGTTTATTTTTGCAGTAGTAAAAGACCCAACCAAAAAAAAAAAAAAACAGAAAGAAATTTGGAAAAACATTTTGCAAACAAAAGCAATTTTTCCTTTAGCATTTAACAAAATCGGATATGGAAAATATGAAGGTAAATTTATTTAATAAAATTACTATGTTCTATTGCATAAAAAAGTATCTGTGAAAAATGTGTGTGTGAAAATTTTCTACATAGTATTTGATGGAAAATATTGTAGTATCTGATGCTCTGTAGATGGTCGCTGCAAAAATAAGGGAACGAAAGAGAGCGAAACGAAAGTGAAGAAAAATGTATCTGTGTATCCGTGCGTTGTGTGCAAAGATACGCAAAAACAATTTGTCTGAATTATTGTACACATACACCAAATACATACATACATTCATATGTTACACACTTGCATATAGAAGTATCTGAGAAGTGAAGCTGTTTTCAAGCTGTTTCTGTGTGAGTTAGTTAGTGAGTAAGTGTGTGCGTGTATTATTGTCCTGCTACTGAGCTCCACCAAATGTATTTTTGGTTAAGTGAAGTAGAGATTGCGTTGTAGTACAACAAAGCAAGGAGTAAACGAAGAAACGAATGAACAAGCGAACAAGCGAAAGAACGAAAGAACGAAGGGACTACTCACTAAACAAACATACGACAATACGACAATAGAACGTTAGAACGAATATAGGAACGCGCAATTGAGATACCATTGATGTAGCTTTTATTAAAAGTATCTAGCCACTCTCTCTCTCTCTCTCTCTCTCTCACTCTTTATAATAGTATATGTGTATGGTATGTGTATATGCGTGTATTTATATTGTCTGCCGATTTTTGTTGGCAAAGATGCTGTGCTTCGCCTATAACTTTTTTCAATAAAATGAAAATTTCAGTTAGCGAAAAAATCATCGTCATCCGTAGTAGCACAAGAATCAGATTCAGCAGCAGTTATGAAGTAATTAAAAAAAACAAATACTACAATAATAAGAACAGAATTTTAAAAAAATTGTGAATAATTAAAATAAAAATAAATACAAAATTGTGAATATTTGAAATAAAAATAAATACAATACATAAGAGACAATGGATTAATGAAGAAATACAATAAGAATTTTTTTTGAAGTGAGTGTGCAATAGTAAAATCAAGTTTTAATCTTAAAAAAAAAATCTAGTTTTCTTCTAACTTTAAATGAAAATAGAATATTTTAATTCAAGTTTTGTGTAATTAATTAGCAATGAAAATAATGCAAAAAGTGTTAATTTTTCTTTTATCTTTTCGACATTTAACAATTAAAGAAGTATTTCGCTTTTTGTATGAAATTTGTGTATTTCGATGACAACGACAACAACAATACAAACAATATTGAGGTTAGCTAACAAATAACTTATACGACAAATGTATCTATAAGATAAACACAATACAAGAAACAAGACAAGTATGGGATATTCAAGAGAGATAGAGAGAGAGAGAGAGAGAAAGTCAAATTATGCCGAGAGTTTTGTCTGTGTATTTTGTTCATCTAATCTACAATAAAAAGGGCAAAACCAACCAAAATTTCTGTTGTCGAGCCTTGGTTTCTAAGAATTCATAACAACAACAATGACAACAACAAACAAATGACAACACTAGGAACCCTAACAAAATAAAGAAACTTTTTCTGCACTTCATATTGGCTCAATCTAAAGAGAAGATAAAAACAAAAACAAAATTGTGTATCTAAGTGTTTTTTTTTTTGTTTTTTTTTTTGTTTGGTTGTTAAGTGAAAACCTCAAAACTTCTTTTAGTTTAACTTTAATTTTATAAATATATATAATACATATATACAATAGTTTATAATCTAATTTTTAACAAATTCATTTATAAAAATATTGTAAAAAATTATCAAATTTTCTAAATGACGAAAAAGTTTTCAATTATCAACACAATTTATTACATATCTTGCGATTAATCGAACTATCATACTACAATATTTTATATTATTTAAAGTTAAAAATTTGGTACTACAACTTAATAAATTTTATTTTATTTATTTTTTATTTATAATGTTTAGATATAATATTTAATACTACACATAAAATTAAAAAAATGAGCCAAGTGCGAGTCAAACTCGTACACGGAGGGTTCCGTACCAGATTGGGGTTTGTATGGGAGGTACTCCCCCTAGTTTGCTGATTTTGCTGATTCCAACAGATGTGCAGCGCCTATATCAAAAACTTATAGTGTCTTAATTTCAGGTTGATAGGACGAAAAACAAAAAGTTTTTCGAATAAGAACCTGAAATTTAATGGTGGGTTTGTATAGGAGGTACCACTCCTAGCGGTACGATCAAACTGAAATTTCGGCAATATAAATTTCTGATATATAGCCACCAATTTTCCAAATTTCAAGATCATGGGATTACTAGATCGTATAGCTGCCATACAAACCAAAATGTTTCTTGTATGGGGACCCCTTTCAGTTTTTGAAATCATTTTTGTTTTAGTACATGATGCTGATACCCGAATAGAACTACATATTCTGTGAAAATACCAACTCTCTAGTTATTACGGTTCATGAGAAATGACCCGAGGACGGACGGACGACAACGAAGTCTCTGTAATAAGGTTTCCTTTGGTATACTTTGGATTCAGAACCCCGAAAAGAGTACAAGCTACCAGGGCCTACAACTCTATATTAAAAAATATATATACAAAGAAAGGAAACTTTAAATTAAGGATATATTTTCCTTTTTTAATTAGGTCACATTTTTAATTTACAACCGGCCGACAATATTCGAAATGTCTGGTTCAGTCAATTTGTTGTATTTATATTTTTGTAAAATCCCCATTGTCAGCTACATATGAGGTTTCTCATTAATGAAAAACTCTTAGTGAATTTATTCACGAAACCAACATTGAATATTTGATAAGACAGTTCTGGAGGAATTATCACTTTCGGAATCGAAAGGGCAAAACATATGACTGATCCCGATTGTTTTGAAATTCTCCAAAACATAACCCTTTCAAGTATTAAACAAAAAGCTGATAACGATTACAATTAAAGTGCCTTACATCAATATTCTGACAGATAACTGTTATTAACTAGGAAACTGATGGCAGGAAGTTAACAAGCATTTGAGTAGAATCCAAAACCAAATCAGAAATAGGTATATTGTATAAACATCAAATTATCATTTTTCTTATCGAGCAAGAAATGAATATATTTTTTGCAAAATAATCCAGACAAAAATAAATGTTATGTGCTTCGTCAGATTATATTCAATTTATATGGTTTTTATAAACATGAATTGATTTGTTATAGTCCAACTTTGCCGGAGAGTTTCTAACATTATGATGAGATATGCGAATAATTCTTTCTACGGTGCTTTTCATATCATCATCAAGACTCTAAATTTTTTTTAAATACTATGAATAAGAAGTATATTCGGCAGCAAATTATTATATTGATAGAATAGTCTCAGTAAAAACTTTTAAAAATATAAATGGAAAAAACTGAAAAACGCATTGTCAGGTTTCGCCTAACCTTTTTGATTAAAATAGACTTTTTACTAATCAATCGCCGTGGAAAATTGCTTCAAAAATTGGTTCAAAAGAGTATCGATCTTAATGGATGAAAGCAGTAAAACCAATTTTGATCATAAATATTGGATTTTACATTATTAGGCCAGAAATATAAATAGCAACCCTCGTAGTATACTATACTAAAACAACAAAAGTTCCCATAAAATATTTAAAACTTTGATTAGACAATTTATATTTATAAAAAGATGATACATAGATCCCATAAAATATGGAAATTATTCGCGTGATAGGGAAATCAAGTAGGGCATAGTAATACTCTCAGTTTATGAGGTATAGACCTCAAATTTGGTTTAAGCGAATTTAGTTTTCGTACAAAGCGGATTACTGAAACTTGAAATCTCAAAAAAAACATTTAAAAACAATAAATTTTAAAATATTCTTATATGCTTTATAGGGTTCCTTATTAAGGGCACCAAACGAAACCCTATTACGATGTTTCCACTGCCCATCCGTCACTATCTCATGAAACGGATCAAATAGAGAGTTAAAATTACACAGAATGTGTATTTCCTTAAATTTTAATGGTGGGTTTGTATGGGAGGTATCCATCCATCAAATTTCAAGATCGTTTGGTTACTGGATCCTTTCTATGGGAGCTAGACTTGGTGGATGGACTGTCAGATGGATGGATGGATCTTGTAGCCTTGGTAATAGGGTACTCTTTGGGTTCATTTTGTTTATATGTTTCTGAATATGTGTGGATTTTATGTCACATTCATGCTTACTCGACCAAAGAAAAACATAGATAACAATATAAAATGATCATTCCAACCCTACACTTTGCACTTTTGCAATTTTTAATTGATTAATTAAAATTCTTGATATTCCAAAGAAATCTATTTTCAAGCTCAAACTCTTTCACATTCATTCACATAAAAGTCCTGTCGTCTTTTCATTCTGCAAATAAATAATTTTTCTGAGAACTTGTGAACTGTGACTTTGACAAATCAAATTGAGAAAAACAACTTTCTTGGAGAAAAAAAAAACTGATGAAATACAAGTTAGTTAAATGAAAATGTATGATAAAAGAGAAGAATTTCAATGGAAAAACTGTAATTAATTATTAAGCAAGATACAGGATACATATTCTTTATACTCGTACATGTTTCTACTCGTATACAAGTCTGTCTACTCGCAAATATATCTATGCACACACGTTTAAATGTCCGCATTTTTAGTGCAGCTGAGTGCGCAACCAATTACTGCATACAACAGCAAGAGATTCATTCTACAACGATGAATATGACGTAGAAAGAGGGTGGTGGGAGGAGGGCAAAGATTAAACGAGGGAGATTGAACGACGAATGGGAAATGAACCTCAGCGCATCACTTAAGGCGCGTGCTGGTGGAGCAATATTATAACTGATGGTGCCACCATTAAGAAGCAGGACGGAAGGAAGGATGTACTCGTATTGGAAGTATGACTGACTGCACTTCTGCGTATTTTGAACTTATGTACCTCGCCTTTTTCCATGAGATTGCATAGTTTATTTACAACACGTTTGCAGTAGTAGCACCATGCGGCGTTAATTTGAAATGAAGGGGAGACAAAAACTTAGGATACCAAATTTTTATGCGATACTCAGTTATAGAAATGGATAGTAAATTATTTCGATTAGATTTATTAAGATTTATGACTAAATTTTTGTTTATTTTTCAATATTATTTGTAATCATTTTCACAGACGCACAACACATCGCGTATACGTGACGTTGTTGATGTTCATTCTGCAACATTTTCCTTTCATTGTCGTTGCTAGCGTTACTTTTCTTTGTCTGTATGCTTAGTATTATTCATTTTACACTTTACTATAAATTTTCGCTTTTATTTTACGCGGCGAATGTGGCTTCAAAGCACAGATACAAAACCACATTGTTGTTATTGTTGAGCTTTCGTTATGTTCGTTTATTTCTAGGAGTTTTACAACTAAATTTGTATTCTCTCATTCTCAACTCAACTCAACTCATCTCATCTCATCTCATCTTCTCATCTACTTCAACTTCGCGCAGCTTCACTAAAGAGCGAAAGAACATGTAAAGCAAAATACATCTAGTAAAGAAGCATAGAATGAAACAGAATCAGAATCAGAACGAGTGAATAAAGCAATGTCAAAATGGAAAATTCAAACTAAGCTACGCCATTTTTACGTTCTTTGCTTTCAGCATGAACCAACAACAACAGCAATGTCCTATAACTTTCTATAGTACAATAATATACACTCAGTCACATAGATACGCACACACATTGATACATACAAAGACCCATAGATACTTTCTCTCTATCTCTATCTCTCTCTGTCTTTCTGTGAGTGTTGTGGAGTTGTTAATACTCTGTAAATTGAGGCAGGCAGACCGGCAGTAAGGTACGCAGAAAGGCTGCTGGCTGGCATCGTTGCTTTTCTTTTTTGATTCTTTTTGGTTTTCAATTATCTGCGTTTGTAAAAAGTATCTACAAGAAAACTTAGCTTCAAGATAATATATAGATAGATAGATATGTATGTGTGCATATGCATGTGTGTGTGTGTGTATTGTGTCCAGGGTTTACTTAACAAAATGCGCCGCTGTTGATTTTCTAATAAAAACAACAAAATGTTTGAGAAGGAAAAACAAAAATTATAGGAAAAATGAAATAGAAATATACATATATTCACTCACATTCGATGAAATGAATTTCTTACCAAACCGAACAGATTTGTGCAGAATTTTCCTTTTTGGTTTATACCAACACGCGCCTGTCGGAAATTCCTACAAAAATAATAATGATAAGAAAGGAAAAACTTTTCAAATCACAAGTTTTATAATTTAAAAATACACTACGACAAATTGAAAGTCGAAAAAATTTAATCAGAAATATTATAATATAATTGTAATTATTTAAACTAAACGAAAATAAAATAAAAGAAGAAAAATAATTTTTTGTTTTTATCAAATTTTCATATCATTTCATTTAATTTTCATTTTAATTTTTTGTTTTGTTAAATTGGTAAATTATTAAATTTATTTTCATTGTTTTTGAGTTAAATTAAGTGAAAAATTAAGTGCAAATAAAAAAAAAAATAAAAAATGACAAAATGTTAAAAGTGAAAATGTGCGACGCCCTATAAAATCATTTGCAATTCTACTTATGGCTAATGTCCAACTGTATTAGTACATATATATCTGTGTATGTGTGTGATTGGTTTTATTCGTAAGTAGAGATAATCATAGAAATATATGTACTATATATACATATATTTATTTCAACGTATTTCATCGTGTGAAAGGAAAAAAAAATATATTAAAAACTTTTATATGCAAACAAATACATAAATGGAATGGGTCACTTTCAAAATTTTCAAAAGGCATAATAATTGTGCTATTAGTACGAAGAATCATGTAAGTTTGTAAGTTTGAAAATATGGGTACATTATTACGATATATTAACAGAACTGGAATGGTTTCGTTTTGATTGGCATTCCGTTTGTAACGCGTAGAACTTTGTGTTGTAGAGCTTATAATAAAGATTAGCATGACAAAGAGAATCGTTCATCTATTTCTATTCTTGCATTTCCTCAGTATTTGAGCTAAGTTTTGTATGTACATATACGTTTTACTATCGTACACAAACCACTGAAGACTTATTTATTTTAAAACCAATATTGCATGACTTTGTATTTGCGGTTTCATATGTTACCAATACAGTCTACTTAGGTACATGCACTTATTGTTTGACATATTTTTTAAATTGTCACAAAAAATTAAGAAAAATATAAACAATAAATTTTGTAAAATCTTTTTATAAAAATAGATTCCACGATCTTCGCAATAAGTATACTAAATAAATACAAAATACTACTTAATTTATCTATCTAATTGCTTAAAATAGTTTGAAAATTATACGAATTAATAGTGGTCAGTGTAGTAAATACATACATATATGCCATCTTTGGCGTGTGAAAAGTAAGTGTAAGCTTCGATGAATTGTTATGTTCAATCTTATAAATTTACTTACAAAAAATTTAAATAATAATAATAATACTTACTTAACAAGTCTCAGGACTAACTATTAAAAAGCCCTTTAATGAAAATTTATAACAAAGCTTAACAAAAATCTTTGCATCCACATCATCTTGTTTACAAAACAGAACATCTTTTGAATGCCTTATGCCTTTCAATGGATAAATTTGAATTTAGGAAAACAATGAGTTTTCCTTTTCAGAGTTAAATATTGTATTGTGTATTTTCTAAACTGTTGTCATTCGATTTTGAAATATTCCCAACAGTCACACCAATTTCAATCAACAATTCTTCATCAAGGTCTTTGTCTGCAAACAACTCTTGAATATCCTAGATAGCCTTCATCTTCAGTTGATTAAGCAAGTTGTCAATTTTTATTTAGTCCATTTTATGGCAATTGAAGTTCGTGGCTTTTAACAATATATATCCATTCAATATCAAGTGTTGCTTCCAGCCACACTCATTACATCAATATAATCCGAGTGAGTTGTTCCCAAAATTCATCATAAAGAATATCTGAAATAGTAAGTGTTAAAAAGGAACTATGTTAAACAAAAAGGGTATCAAATTTGTGACCTTATTAGACCCAGGTATTTACGTAGTAAAACTGGAACTTAAATTCGGAGAATGCGGTAAAGAGAGAAGGGTGTAATTTTCATATCGTAGGGAATAACATGGGAATACATGATGGTTCCCTTCTATTAAGCAGAGTTCCAGATGAATTACCACTCAATTATTTTTGGAGTATAAGAAAAACTAATGCTAATGGTGAATTTCTTTGTTTATTATTATATTATTATATTAATTGTATAAATCACACAGAAGATTTCTTTATGTTTTATTCCCACTTCATCAAATGGGGACCAAACATTGAAAGTAGAAATTACATATTCACATTCCGTTAAATATAAGTAACAAACACACATAGCTTATGCTATATTATGTCTATATCGAGGCTAATGTATCATTATCTGCCTTGTATATCCTTCACGTAAAATGTCAAAAAGTCACTGAAAGTTCTTTCAATGGAAACTATTTAACTAGACTGCATCAATAAAGCATTAATTAACATCATTGAGAACATTTCATTTCAATTACGAAAAAATACAAAGAGAAGAATGAATGAAATAAATACGAACTACATAAAAGAAAGTCCTGAAAATATTTTATGTTGAAGGATGCACGAAGACTCATTGTTTGCTGCCTATGTAACATAGTAAAATGCAAGAGTATTTGATAATGTACTTTGCCTGTAAAGAATGGAAGCCTGAAAAAAATGATTCTGTAATGCCACTCTTGGCAAAAGCCTTGTTGTGTTGACCCAAATTGATGAAACTTGAACAAAAGCAATAGCAACAGCAATAGCAACAGAAGCCAAATGAAGGCGAACGTGCGCAAGATATCAAAAAATAGGCACTTGGAAGTGGAGTAGGAAGAAAATGAAGAGAATGACGCCGTCCCAGGATAGAAAAAGGAATGCAACCGTACATATTTTACAAAATAGGTTGGAATCTATGTAGCCGTAACGAGTTTAAGGACTTTGCCGAAAACTTGTATGCATCGCATTCTCTCTCCTTCTTTTGCTATCCTCAGGCATATTGCTTTTTTTTTTTTTTTGTTTTTGTTAGTTTGCAACAATCGATTTTTCTTTTGCCTCGAGTCTTGTGCCTTGTTATAAGTAATTTACCTCCTCTAGTTTCTTATTTTTGGTAGAATAACAAACATTTTTGTTTTCTTTTATGAAGATGCAAATGAAAATGTTCACCTATAAAATGTTTGAACATGAGCAACAATGTTTCTATGAATTCAATCTCTGTATGTATGAGTTTGACATTAATTTCTGAATCTGTGTAAACTTACCTATGTATCTGTGTATCTGTGTGATGATGATAAGTGTGTGTGAGTGCATTGCAGCGGAAATATGAAAATCAGCTTACATATTACTGTAGGTAGTAGTTAATGACGCGTGGTTTCCGATTGCACTTTGCACATAAATTCATGATTCCACTGTAGGCGTTTCATGTGAGTATGTTTTCCGCTTCGACGTCCTACGACTCTTTTCACTACTCTTTCTTCCCATCACGTTCTCTGTTTCTAAATATGTTTATAAGTGTGTAGGATTTTGAGTGATTTATTGGCATTGAAAGATCGAACTAACTCAGTGAAACTATACTCGTACGTGTATTTCCAATATTCAATTTAAACTTGTCGAAAATTTTAAATGTCATCCAATCATTCAATGCTTTGTGGTAATAAATAAAATTCAATAAACATGCTACAATTATAAATTGTATATTTTTTTTCCATTTCTTCCAGATTATATCATCTCGATGATTTGTGAAATGAGGAAAAACTTCCGCTCAAGTGCAACGCACTCACAACTTTTTTGCTCAAAAAGTCAAGAATTAAAATGTGCTACTTTCATTTGGATAACTTTAAGCCAAATACAATTAATTATAATGTTTACTACCAAAGATCGAAAACTTTGCAAAAATGTTGCAATAAATATAAAAGTAGAAGCTCAGCAAGGAAAGTGAAAATTTTAGAAAAGAGAATCTAAGAAAAATGTGTATCTGCATATAACGAGCAACATAACTCATATAAAACTTAAAATTCAACTCGTTATATCAAAAACACACGAACCACTCAAGGGAGAAGAACAAAGCTATTTTACGATCATTAAACCACAAGAACAACAACACACATCATGACGACAACAACGCCACATCGAATAGCTTGGATGTGGTTATTTTTATTGAACCTTCTCGGTTTGACTTGGTCACAGCGCCCTCTATTATCGAATCATACCTTGAACTCTTTGCCTATATCGCAGACATGGTCTAATAGTAACAACAACAACAACCAACTAAGTTCAAGTGGCAGTGGTAAGCACTTGCGTAATGGACGCACTCATGAACAACCGCTGCCAGTGCCTGGACCAACATTGCCAACACTGGTTCAACCAGTACAACGAGGCATACCCGTTTATGATGACTATGATGTGCCAGAGACAGGTCAAGTTAGCGGCACGCGACGAGACTATCGCCGGCGTAAAAATCTGGCTGGCCTGGGAGCAGGTACACCACCACGAGCAGAACGTGGTAATGGACGACGCGGTATCGAATCACTGCGTAAGGAATTAATGAAACCTTCAGTTGGTGGTCCTGGTGGTGGCATCTCAATATCTGGTGGTGGTGGTGGTGGTGGCAGTAGTTCTGGTTATCCATCGTACTCTGCC
This sequence comes from Amiota minor, assembly GCA_037043295.1. Classification (NCBI taxonomy): domain Eukaryota; kingdom Metazoa; phylum Arthropoda; class Insecta; order Diptera; family Drosophilidae; genus Amiota; species Amiota minor. The sequence continues at coordinate 3,579,736 of JBAMAW010002156.1, read as the reverse complement.
ACATCTTCAATTGGCAAAATCGATGGTTTAGGCGGTCTTGGGTCTGCCGATCGTTATGGCGAGCCACTTAAATCAGTGGTATCATCTGCGGATGCGGTGGGCGGCGTCGGTGGTGGACTATATTCCACACGTTTTCCTCCGCAATTTGTGACGAATCAAGGTGGTAAGTACTAATGTTGATGAAATGTTCTTTTAATCACTGATACTAACTAACTACTGGTTGCTTACAGGTCCCAACTACAATTATAACTCTAAAACTTATGCAACGAAAAAGAATCCCATTTGGGAATTGAGAAAAATCAATCGTTTTCCCACACATGGCCAAGCTGACGAACCAGCTGGTGGCGTTACACACGGCAATTTAGAAGATGATGTTGATATGCAAAACGGACCCATGCAAACAATTAAGGATCTAATGCGCGATACAGCCCCAAAGTCGGTAAGTACTTTGCCTTGGAAGGCATATTATCAGAGTTGGTATTGGTTTCAGATATAAAATAGTTATTACTTACTGCCATCTAATTTAACTTCTTTCTTCATCTGCATCCACCAATGTTTATTAATATTTCTGTTCAACTCTTTCACCAGAACACCTATGCGCCGCACACTGAATCAACTCCATCTTCGGAAATAGAAGATCTACTCGGAGTTAAGTGCACCTTCGAGACACCATGTGCTTGGCAATGGACTAAAGATATTGACGATGGTTTTACCGTAATGAGAGGTACTGAATTGACACAGAAAAATATGACAGGTCTCTATATTGGACCGGTTGCCGATGCTATTGACGATGCCAATGGTAAGTAAAGACTTTAAAATAGGTCACATCGATTCCTAATTGTATTCCTATTCTATTTATAGGTCATTTTCTTTATGCACGTATTACTCCGGCAACGAAACAACTGAACCTAACCTCACCACAGTTCAGCACTACAATGGAGAAATGTGTACTTGAGGTGTTCATGCATCAAAGTGACATGGCGCATGGTTTATCGCGTGTCGTTGTTGAACCTTTGCACTCCCAGGAGAGCTCATGGGTACCAGCAGAAATTGTGGGCGATAACTTTCGTTCATGGACCCGTAAAGCTTTTCGACTCGGTCGAATTTCACGCGATTTCCGAATTGTTTTTGAAATTGTACCAGACTTAATGACTCCTAGTCAAAAAGGACATGTAGCCATTGATAATTTACGCATGTTAAATTGCTTTCCGGAGGGCACAAAATCAGAGAAATGCAGTGTCTCACAAATCAAATGCATGATGAATAAAGTGCCCGTTTGTATACCACTTCCGCGCATCTGTGACATTACGCGTGATTGCGATGAAGCGGAGGATGAATTGCAGAGTTGTGGTAAGTACTGGAAGTATAGCTTCCTATGTCATTTATGGATTGTTAAACATACTTATTATTAAAAATCTAGACAAAATACCCTATGGAGCCCGTTGTGATTTTGAGGATGACTGGTGCGGATGGCGTGATTCTGGGAAGACAGTTCTTTCTTGGTCACGTCACACGGGATCTTCGCCTACACATGACACTGGTCCTGATGGTGATCACACCTTTAATCACCTATTAAATGCCACTGGTGGTTACTATATGTTGGTTAACATGAACCAACATATTAACAACACAGAAAAAGTTGCCCAGATTGGTTTCGCAAGTAACGCTGTAATGATTAGTAAAACATTCAATCCACCACCAGCTGTACATGGTGACACTGACTCTCCTTATCGGAATTCTTGTGTCGTACGATTCTACATACATCAATTTGGAAAGAACCCGGGTAGCATAAATCTTTCTGTTGTCGAGATGAAGGAGAAAGAAAATATTACAACAACATTATGGTGGAGCACTAAGAATCAAGGTAACGATTGGTTAAGAGCGGAATATGTGCTGCCCAATATTACATCCAAGTAAGTTTCGCAATGCTTGTGGTAGAAATTAAAATAAATATTAACTTTACTTAAAATACTTCACAGATACTTCTTACAATTTGAAGCGCGTATGGGTATGCGTATATACTCGGATGTCGCTGTTGATGACTTTTCTTTGAGTCCGGAATGCTTTGGTCTTAATATACCACCAGAGTATCTCAATGAATATAATTACTGGGATGTCCGGCATAATCTAAAGAGTTCTAGTCATATGGATTTCCTGCATAAACACTGTAAGTTGCATTATGAGTGGGTCCCTACGATATTTTATATTATATGCTTCTTACTTTCAATATCTTATAGATCTCGAGTTAACTACATGTGATACACGTGGTATGATAGGACCGACACAGCTACAATGTGAAACCTTCTATAAAACGCAAAATAAAAGTGCATTACTCGAAGAGGTGCATGTCGTTGATGATCAAAGCGCCTATAAGGGTATGCAGAAGTGGAAGGTTCCCAACGAAGGCTATTATACGTAAGTTCCTTTGAAACTCTAAATTTATTTATATTTAGAAATGCTATCTCCCTTTCCTGCCTTCAACAACAGTATCATTGCCAAAGGGGCTAGTGGTGGTCTCGGCTCAGGCGGAGTCGGTTCTTCTCGCGGCTCAGTTGCAGTAGCCGTTCTTGAACTACATAGAAACGAGGAACTCTACTTTCTTGTTGGTCAGTCTGGTGAAAATGCATGCATTAAGTCAATGGGCGGCCAAAAGGAAGACGGCTGTGGTGATGAGCAACAAGAAATCGATCTCAGCCAATATAGTTTTAACTCAAAGCAACATTTGGTTCGCAATATCAACATTGAGAAGGGCGCTGGTGGTGGAGGTGGCGGTTCCTATGTATTCCTTCTTAATTCTGCCAAGAGTGAAGCAGTGCCATTGATAATTGCTGGTGGTGGTGGCGGACTCGGCATCGGTCAGTATCTCGATGAAGATTTCCAACATGGTCAGAAGGCAAATCCGCAACGTGATCCAGTTACTGGACAAGTACATGGTGAAGTTTTAAATAAAAAGACAGCAGGTCCCGGTGGAGGATGGCGAGCTTCTGTGGATCAGGCACTTAGTCCTCAATATGGTGCGGCTCTTCTCCAGGGCAGTCGAGGTGGGCATTCCTGCTATGTAGAGCTTGCCGATAATGGTACTTCAGTGCATCGTCATGGCCAAGGTGGCTTTGGAGGCGGTGGTGGTGGCTGCAATACAGGTGGTGGTGGTGGCGGCTACGCTGGTGGTGATGTTTACTTAAATCAGTCGAATGGTGAAGGTGGCACCTCTTTCATTAGCAAAAGTCGCAGCTTAAACGAGTTCAATACTATTTATGCGGGTGCGAGCAGTGGCGCAGGTGCAATAGTCATCATACCCGCCATTGAGGGATGTGGCTGTGATTACCGTTGCATTACATTGGATGAGTTCCGTTCAACAGTACAATGCATCTGTCCGGAAGGCTGGCACTTGAAAAAGAACAACAGTACTGCTTGCGAAGTAAATGAAGGGGACAGTATTTCACGTGTCCGTACAATCATGACAATGTTAGTTGTTCTGCTCGTAGTACTCTTCGTAGCGTCTATGTGCCTCATATTTATGCTGTGTAAGTTTTTGGAAGTTCTTACCCACAATTATAGTTATTTTTATTTTTATCCTTTTCTGTGTCATAGACAATCGATATCAACGTAAGAAGGCCGCCGAACTGCGACATAAAATGCTCGTCGAACAAGATTTGCAACTGAGTCGTCTACGCCACAATATCGATGATTCCAATCTGAATAATTTTAATCCAAATTATGGCTGCGATGGAATTCTTAATGGTAACATAGATGTAAACAGTCTACCTCAAGTGGCACGTGAAAGTTTACAATTGGTTAAGTAAGTAACAACATTAACTACTCTCCTTTTCAATAAGATTAATCAATTTTTGTTTTTTTTTTTTTTTTCTCTCAAACAGTGCTCTTGGTAAAGGTGCTTTTGGTGAGGTTTACTTGGCTCTTTACCGTCATCGTGATGGCGATGCTGTTGAAATGCCTGTCGCTGTTAAAACCCTACGGGAAGACCCAAAGCGCGAAAAGGAGGAAGACTTTCTGAAAGAGGCCGCTATTATGGCTAAATTCAATCATCCAAACATGGTCCATCTCATTGGCGTTTGCTTCGATCGGCAGCCCTATTATATCGTACTCGAACTCTTAGCTGGGGGAGACTTGCAGAAGTTTTTACGCGAAAATCGAAACACACCGGAACGTCCATCGCTTTTAACCATGAAAGACTTGCTGTTTTGTGCTTTGGATGTAGCTAAAGGTTGTGACTACATGGAAAGCAAGCGTTTTATTCACCGTGACATAGCGGCGCGCAATTGTCTACTCAGCAGCAAAGGTCCTGGACGGGTCGTTAAAATTGCTGACTTCGGCATGTCCCGTGACATCTATCGTAGCGATTATTATCGTAAGGGTGGCAAAGCCATGCTTCCAATAAAATGGATGCCACCGGAGGCATTCCTTGATGGTATATTCACATCAAAAACTGATGTCTGGTCCTTTGGCATATTACTCTGGGAAGTCTTTAGTTTGGGTCGTTCGCCATATCCTGGCCAACATAATACACAAGTAATGGAACTTGTAGTGCGTGGTGGACGGCTTGGAGCACCCACTGACTGTCCGGCTTTGATTTACGAGGTTATGGCGGACTGTTGGAATCCAACACCAGAAGATCGACCCACTTTCGCTAGCCTCCTAAAACGTTTGATCGCCTGCACACACGACCCTGCTATTATGAACGCACTACTGCCGAACATACTCGGCCCCCCTCCTTGTGAACGTGACGAAACCATCATTCGTCCACCAAATGGCGATGATTTCTGTTTACCAGTACCAGATTATTTAGTACCATTACCAGGCACTCGTCAGTCATACGTTGCCGGAGACTATGCTGCTGGCATCATACCCGGCACAGTACCACAACATGTCACCTCCGGCATGAACGTTTGCACTCCACCAGCAGTCACATCCCCTTCCGCACCAAAAATGCCAAACCACCATTGGCATTGATGAAGGTGGTGCTGGTGCCCAAGGATGTTGGGAAACTTCATTTATACTACCAAACTCGAAAAGCGATCAACCATTGTTAGGTGTGACTGGTGTCAGTACCCATGCTGGCGGTCCTAATTCACAAAACGATTCACAACGAAGTCTCAATGCGGTATCAAGTGCAGTGGGAGTCGCTAATGGCATGGCTAAGAATCAACGTTCGCCCATACTTCAAAGCCAACAGCCACAACCACAACAACAGCAACAACAACAAACAATACAACAGCAGCCGCAGCTAAATGGTCTACCTACCGCCGTTGATTTGAACGATGAGCCCAAACTTATAAGCTTGGATACGCCACAACCAACACCCACAACCGTACAACCCCCACTCTCATTTTCATCACAACTCGATGGAATAACACTCGATCCAGCAGCATTGACCAAGAATCTACCATCTGCCGCAGCAGCGATAACAACAAATGGCAAACAATCCTATGCGAACATCAAATGTTAAACCCAACCGCAGGCAATGGCAATGAAATCGACAAGTTACCCAATGGCGGTACACATCTGCCAACAGGTTCAATATCAACATCAAATGGTGGACCCAGCGCTAATGGCAGCGTTGTTGTCAATGGCAGTTCCACACCAGCGACTGCTGGCTCACCTTTTACAATACAAGGTTACACGGATCGTTACAAGGATAACAACAATCATTCCGAAATTAGTTGTTAAATGAAGTAAAAGAAACATAGAAATGATAGAAACGAGTTAGATGGCTTTAACAGGGTGCCAGTTTATGGTTGTTACAGGGTGTTGCGATTGTAATGTGAAGTATATATTTCATGTATTAATTTTGATCACACTGAGAAAAATGCAGAGTTGAACTTGAAGTCCTAGCCTGCAACTCAATAAAACTTAAATGTAAAAAAAAAAAAACAAATTTTATTTAAGAAAACAATGTTGACAACAAAAGAAAAATTGGAAAAAATTATATATATATAATAAACTAATAAAGTTTTTAAGAGTGTACTTTGAGTCTAAATTATACGATAAAAAAAAATGCGAAATTCATTAAGCAAATTAAAACAAAAACAATATATGTTTTAATGTACAAATATAAAACAAAGAACGAGTGAGAAACATCACAATGGTATTAATTTATAATTATTATATTATATACAGATTATTATTTGGTTTTATACCAATTAGACAAAAGAAATAAATTACTTATATTGGCAAAAATTGATTTAAAATATTATATTTTTTATTTAAAATTATTAAATAATTTTTAAAATGCTTTAATTACAATAATTTTAATATTGTGTTGTGTTGTAAATACTAAACGGTTGTAAATTTGCTTGCTTAAAACATAACAAACATTACATTAATTTATTAATTTCCTCTTCTTTTTTTTTGTTTTATACAATATACAAAATACACGATTTCATTGACTGAGGACATAAGAAACGGAAATGCGTACTTCGGAGAATTCCGACTAGGCTGGAATCAGAAAACAAAAAGGATCCTATGATTACATGACTGACTAAGAATATTAATTTTTTGTTAATCAATTAATAAATTTATTTATTATGTAATAATTTCTTAAGCTTTTTATTTCTTTTTTTCAATAACTTTTTATATAATAAAATTAAACCAGAAACATTTAGAACATGTAAATAAATGCTTCCGTCGTAGTATGAATAATTATTATACATAATTGAAAAGCATAAATTATTTAACTATAAAATACAAAAGAAAAAATTAATGTTTAAAGAAAAAGAAAAACAAATAACATAATTATAAATAAAATTAAAAAGAAACTACAAAATTTACAGGGTGATTTTTATAAAAGAAATTAAAACAAAAACAAAATAACAAAAATTATTTAAATACAATTAAGAACAAAAGAAAAACAAAAAAAAAAACAAAATAGTAGTTCATTAATTATAAAAGTAATTATTATTAACAATTTTTTTTTATATTATATAATTTTTTCAAATTTTTAATTAGTTGAAATAAGAAGAAAAGAAATAAAAATGAAAACAGCTTTAACTGCTTAAATAAAAATATGTGTGCAAAAATGAAAATTGTTAAAATCTTAGTTTATGAGAAAATATTGAATTGAATTTTGAGAAAGACGAAAAATTCATTGAATTTGAATTTAAAAAAAAAAAAAATATTTAAATAATAAATGAAAATACATAAACCAAGCTTTAAATTATATAATTTTTATATATATACAAATTAATAAATAATCAATTTACAACATATAAAAAAAAAGAACAAAACAAGTAAAAAACATATGTAAATGCTAAAAAAAAGAAATATACAAGCGCTCGACACTTAAGTTAGTCAAATAAAATATTACATAAATAAATATGTTATTCATACACACACAAACATAGATATGTATGTATATTTAAGCATTAATTGTGTAAAAGCTTAAAATTTATATAAAAATAATTAATTGATAAATAGATCATTGCTCAAATCCAAAAGAGTATGAAACGACAACAAAACAAAACGGAACATTAAATATCTACAAAAAAAAAAAAAAAGAAAAGAAAACAGCACACAAACAATTTCCCTACATAATTGAAATCAGTTTTCGGTTTCTTACCTTCAAGGCTTAATTCCGAAACTTACACAGTGTATCGAGACACAAGTTTACTAAAGATTCGCGATTGATTGATCACAATTTCAGCATTCAGCATTTATCATATTTTTTTTTTCTTTCTTTTATGGACTGTGAGAATGACACGAAAATAAATTAAATTCACAACGAAGACACTGTATACAGAACTCGAAACTAAATAATTTTATGCAAACACCTGAATTCAACTACCCTGAGTACCTTAATCCGTAACCTGAATATGATTTTATTTACTCATTTACCATTTATTCAATGGAATAAGTAACACACAAACTCTTATTGGTTTTTGTTTTTAAATTCGAATATAGGTTTTTTAAATTCGAAAATGAATTCGATTCGATTTCTATGCTATACTGCCCAATATTGAAACTAAACTTAACTTAAAAAAAAAAATATTCATGCACTACAATAAAACAAAAACGAAAAGGAAATTTAAATTCAACACACTTAGAATAAATTCTTTGTCGAATTGCTTGGCACATTAAATATATATTTTTAGCTTAAGTTGAGCAACACAAATAAAAAAATATATTGATTGTATTGTATTTCACTTAATGAATAATGGAAAATTCGTCGAATTCGAAATTTTGAATATCAAAAGTTAAAAGTCGAGTCGAACAAATCGCAACGAAATTTTACAAAAAACAAAATATTATATGTATTAATTATTAAGTAAATGAAATAAAATTACAAAATATGGTAAAACAATAATAATAACAAATATTTTTGTATTTATTCAATATTAAATCCATTTAAAAATATATAGAAATGAAATGAATATAAAACATATATATTGTAAAATTCATCAAGATAAATAAATAAATTAATTATCGTATATGAAAATGAAAGGTTTTCATTGAAATTTTTAATTTATTTCATTAAGCGTAAAAAAGAAAAAAAAACAGTAACGTAAAGACTAGAAACATTTACTAAGAAGTGGAACGGATGAGAGAACTTATAAATAACAAACAAATAAAATATAAATATAAATATTTCAACAGAAATTAATATAAAAGAAAATTGTTACAACAAAAACAAAAATGCTGCTAAATAAACATAGTTTGAAATGGCTTTTTATGAAAAAGAAAAACAAAAAAAAAAAAAATATTTGACGAATCATAATACAAGAAACAAAATTAAGTATAGATTATTTCATTAAATTTTTTTTACGCCCTCCAGACCCTACTTCTGATGTATATAGTAAGTATATACTTACTTCTCTTGTTAGTAAAGTAGGGAAGGGTGTATGGTAAGTCATGAAAAAATAATAAAATAAAATTAAAACAAAGAAAAAAAAAATAAAAATCATTTGAAGTTGAGTCCATTTTTAGAAATATTATAATATTAAATACGAAATAATAATTACAAAACAAATAAAAAAAAACACAGGTAAAAATTATAATATTAAATAGATTTAATAGTAGTTAATATTTAAGAAAACCATTTACGTACTTTGGCCCAAGACCAAAGATAAAAATCCTTTCACACTACACAAATAAATAATTTATTCTATGCAACCAGGACTGTTCAAAACAACTGCAATTAAGAGAACGAGATTTGCGAAGGAAACAAAACCGACGCAGTGTAACAATGTGACATTTGAAACTAAAAAAGATTTTAGAGAGAAAAGAAAAGCAAGTATGTACTTTTAACTTCTTTCTGGTCCTGTCGCAATGCGATTGTCAACATTTTGTACTTCACTCTCATTTCACTCTTTAGATTTCATGTATTACTTTATTTTAATGCCGTTTTGGCCAGAAAACAGACCACAATTAATAAAAATATATGGCTGTTAATCTTACTCTTGTTGTGGTAACACCTTAGGAAACAGAAACAAACCAGAGATAGAAACAGAACCAGAACTGTTGTTTACGGCAATAAGTCTCAAGACCAATAAATTGCATCAAACATACAATAACAAAGTGCTCAATTTCATTGATCCATTTACTATACGAGTATATGGCAACTGTAGATTATACATATAAATAAAGGAGTAAAGTTCTTGAAACTATCTTTATGTTAACGCGTCAGTTGTTTTCACAAGTTGTTATCTAGTCCAAGCTGTTTCTACTCCATAGACATACTTACTTATGTAAGTCAACTATTGTGTCTACAAAACCTGAGCATTATGAGAGAAGATTTACTTTTTGCTTTCTCGTAAAGAAAATTACAGCAGAAGGTGAAAGAATGCTGGGTGAGACTTACTTAAGGAAACATATTCAATGAATTTCACCTGGTGGGTAGATGGATGGATTAGATGATCCAATTTGTACCCAAATGGTGTAAGACACTGAATTGGAGTTTTAACTAGATAAAGAACCGGGGTCAATCGCAACTTAAATCCTTGGGATTCACTCAAACAGCCATTGGTAATGACTGTGGAATTTAATTTGTCTTACAAATTTCAGCACGATATCTCAACAGATATTGTATTACTTATTGAATTCTTGATATTTATCTAAATCAAAATATACAAATATTAATGCAGAGGTCAAGTCAGATGTGAATCCATTGACCAACAAATAATATTCTTGTAAGGTAGCAAACCTAAAACAAATGCAACCAATAGAAGTTAAATATAAATAAGTGTATTAAACCACCCATAATAGAATGCTTGAATGGCCTTAATGAAAGTGTGAAGGGACTTAGGAAACTTAGAAAAAATTTAAGAAATAATATGCAAATGATAATATAAAACAATAATATAAAAATAATAAAAGGTAAAATATGTAATTTTAAGATTAAATAAATTAAGTTAACATAACCAATCTATTGACGCAAGATATTATTTTTCTTTAGTTTTGTTTTATTATTTTTGTTTTTTTTTTGTATTATTATTAATAAGAGTAAAACAAAAAAAAAAAAAAAAATTGAAAGTTACGATAAAGGAAAATGATGAAATTAACTTTAAATTTATGCAGCATTCATTTTTAGATAAACATATATTTATATATAAATTAACAAAGCATACATACATATATGCAAACATAAACATATTCTTACATTTATTACATTCTCTGTATGTGTGTCAAAGAAACTACAATATATATTCAAACAAAACAAAAAAAAAAATAAATATTTATATGGAAATTGAGATGAAATTGATTAAAGATGAAATATACAAGTATATAATGATGATGATGATGATGTACATGATGTTTCAATGAATGAATGAGAATAGATGAATGATAATGAAAAGAATGAAAAGAATTAAATTTAATTATTACGAAATCGCATTCGATTTTATTATACAAAAGTACAGAATACTTAAATACATAGATATGTTATGATAAATATGAATAAAAAAGAAACAATTGAAAGTTGTACAAAAATAAAAACAATAAATAAAGAAAAGTAATAATTTGAATTCACTTTAACGTTAACATCAGAATCAACAAAGAATTCAAGAAATGTATTGTAGTTCGTTGGATGATGAAGTGTTAGAAATGTAAAGAAAGTAAGAATTAAATACAAAATAAAATTTCATGTGTAAAAAAAAAAACATAATGTGTTTCATTTGGGCCAAGAAATTTGACTTAATTGTCTAATATTTGGCTTTCATCACTTAATAAGTTTCCGGTCCAAGGAGGAAAAACAATTTTGTTTTTAGAAATTCAACTCTATTCATCTATTTATTGCATTTTCCATCAACATTGCCACATTTATTTTCACTCTTCTTTAACTTGTTAATGTCTTTTTGTGTAGAATAATTTCTCTTTGCTCTCAAAATAGGCCTCAGTTTCGGCAATCTGAACCAAATTGCTGCCCCTGGAACATCCTTTTATGTCTGCAAGAAGCCATTAGTCGTCAATCCAATGACGCCTTATATTATTCACTGTACCAAGGTTTAAATTGTATAACACAGTACCTTTCTTCTGATATCAGACCGGCGACTTATTGAATGATGATGTATGGAAAACTGAGGTAAGTGTTCATTGACAAGCATCTCTGCCTGACTCAATGTATGTCAACAAAATTCAAAGGTGTTTAAATTCCAGTGCAACTAACAAGACAAATGGGAATTAAGACATGTTGCGTATCAAAAGGCCCATCAGCAAACATATGCTGGGTATTAGCTATTAATATATGAAGACAACATTATTTTATTCATATTTTTTATTTAAGTAGTCGGCTTCCTTTAATAATATCGATTGGAGTTTCATGGAATCGGCCTTCCTTTTACAATTTCATCGTAATAGTAAATATACTTTTCCTAACTTAATTGATTGGATATAAACAGGAAACAAAAAGGGACAAGAATTATTTAGACACCATTTTTATTCACATAGATGTAATTGCAGGAATCTTTAAAATAATCTTCTAATTTCATAAAGATATCGACCGCTAATCTCTAAATAATCTATTTGCAAATGAATTGTTGTGGTACTCCTAGCATTGTGTCTAGTGTAGCATTATATTTATCAATAAATGAAAATAAAAAATTTCAATATTCAATGGAAGATCAAATATTGTAATTTAATTATTTTCAGAAGCATTTATGTGAATCATTAAACAACTTTTTTAACAGCCCAAATCTTATTTCTTTTCTCGCTATGAAATTGATCTAGTTTTAAAACACAGATATAATTGAAATAATAAATACACTTGTCATATTTGTAGTTTAACTTCAATAAATCTTTTTGTTGCGGAAACAATGCTATGGAACAACACTTTTTTTTACCAAAAAATTTGGTGTGATTCCCCAAAAATTTTAGAAACCGCATTGATTTTGAATGAAAGTAAAAGCTTTCATGGAATTTTTATATAGTTTAGAGGTATTCCATTCACTGCTCTCCTGAAGAGCGCAAATTGATTAATACATTGAGTTGTATCAATTCTCTAAGAAAAATAATAATCTGCAAGCCACAAATCCAATTTGATTAGTTATATAACTATAACACAATAATCTGCATCCATAATATGATATTATTGTAAGAATCAATGGTTAATAAATATCATAAATATCAAGACTATGGTTATGATTAAGTGCCTTTCGCAAAAGATGTAATCTGATTAGTTTAAAAGAAATGAAGGCCTGGGTTTCTTAAATTGTATTTATTCAATTTTATTCGGTTCTTTATTTATTTTATGTATGATTTTTCTTCATCTCCTTTTTTTTCATAATTCACTATATATTTTTATTATTATTATTATTATGTAAATTAATATTTATTTTTTTATTTTTTGTATTTACTAATATTAATAAATTATTTCTTTCAATTTTCTCGGGTTTTTTTTTTCTTTTTTTTTTTATTTTATTTATTTTGCCAATCAATATCATAAGTAATAATAACTTATTATCAAATATAATTTTTTGACATCATTTTTTTTTTTCATTTTATTATATTTTGTAGTTAATTCTTCTTTTCCTTTTTCTAATTCATTTATTCAATCAAAATTATTTTGATATCCTAAAGTTTTAATTTTTTTATGCAATTAGATTAGTTTCAATTTCATTTAAATAATTTTCCTTAACTGATTGATTTTTTTTTTTTTTTTTGTGTTTATATGATCTGTTTTAGGTTTGATTTATAAAAAAAATCATTGATTGGTGACTTTTTGCCATATAAACAAACAAAAAAAAAAAAAAAAAACAAATAAAACAACAAATTTTTATTAATAAACAAAACTGTTAACAATTTCACATGTCCTTGTGTTCTTTCATAGATTTGTGTAAAAATAAATAACCTTCAAACACACATTTAAGTGAATAAATAAACTTAATAAGCAAGATATACTATCGGAAAATTCAATATGCTTATGCGGTGTTCTTCTCTCTAACTGCTTTTGAAATAAAGTATGGAAATTTTCTTAAAGTGATTCAATATAGAAACGAAGGGTTTCATTCAATGGATACTCAATCATAAGTTTTTTATTTAAAGAAAAGGAATTAAAAATGGGATCAATTGGATTAGTATTACTATATATGGTATAGTATATTAATAGTCAATAGTATACTCATTCCCTCACTCAGTTTAGTTAAACACACATGTGAAGGACTAAAACTAACAAAAACTAGTTTTACAAACTAGTTTTAAGGACCAATCGGACAAATGAATACAATAATATTATCAATATTGACTGCTACTACAACTTGAACACATTAATTATCAATATAATTTTTAGCTCTCTGTCTTTGCCATTGTCACACTTATGTTTAATAGGTATACTATACATGATTGTAGGCCTTGCAACAGCCTAGTATCTACATATATGGTACTTCTTATAAAAAGTCATACCAGTTCTTTGTTCATATATTGTATGTAGTTCCGAATTATCATTTGTATCTTGTATCTTGTTGTGAGAATGGTATTCTTCGGTGACTATTGTTTTCTTCTATGTTGCTATGCAATTTGTCATAATAATATGCATGCGAAATTGCTTTTTGTATCTACGTTTTATTTATAAAAAGAATTACAATTTAATAAAAAAATTTCCTTTTTTGTTATTGTTTTATTTTGTATATAAAGAAAATCATAATTTATCATCATTATTTATTTTATATTTTTTTTTTATTTTTATTTTTGTGACAAACACCCTTTCTAAGTTTCTTTTTAGTATATTACAATAGTTTGTTTTTCATCCATTCTTCATAATTTCTTCTTATATATTAAATAATTATTATTATTAATTAAAATAAAATAAAAAATTGTAGAATACAATAACTAAAACTTGCTAAAGCGTAGTAGATTGTTGTTGATTTATTGATTTGTTGATTTAAGGATTTCGTATTTTAAAAATATAAATATCAATGTATAATTTATCGTATGATAAATAATAAATATTGTAATAAATTGCACAAAACTTTGATTCCAATGATTAAATTTTGGTTTTCTTCATTATTATCATCTCCTCATAATCATTATCATATTTCTTAATTTTTTTTTTTTTTTTAAATTCAATTTATTATTTGTTCTTGTTGTTGTGTTTTAGTTGGATGGAATGTTTTATTTATATAAATTTTATTTTTTTACTTCTTAAAAAAAAAAGAAAAATAACAAAACACAATTTCAATAAAATTTTTGTTTATTTTTTAATTTAAATTTAACATTTTCTTCAAAGTCACCCACACTACAATTTAATTGAATATTGCAAATATTAACAAATAAATTATATTTATATATATATACTATAAATATGTATATAAGATTAATAATATGCTTGGATTTTTGTATACGAAATAAGAATTTTTTAAAAAAATAAAAATAATTTACATAAATTTCAATTGTCTCATTTTATTACTTTTCTAATTTTGTTTGAATGCTTAATTTTTAAATGTAAAAATGTTAAAACTACATTCAATTTATTTTTTAAATTTATAAAATTATATATTTTATGCGTAATTTTCTTTTATTTTATATTTTATATTTTTGTTTTGTTTTCTTTTATTTTATTTTATTTTTTTAGTTCGTATAAAGCGTTAACAAGCAATTAATTTTTATTTATTTTATTTTATTTAATTTTTTGTTTTTGTATTGTTTGTTTCTAAGGTTTTCTTTGTAACTAATTAATTAATTATAATTAATTAATGCATTATTATATTTATTGTTTGTTTTTCTAGTTTGTTTTGCAATTGTTGTTTCTTTTAATTTTAATTCGTTTTGTTTACTTTCTTCTGTTATAAAATAAAAATAAAACAAATTTGATTTTTCACTTATATTTATCTTTTTGTTTTGTTTTGTTTTGTTTTTGTTGACTGCACACAAAATTTACAAA
This sequence comes from Amiota minor, assembly GCA_037043295.1. NCBI lineage: Eukaryota > Metazoa > Arthropoda > Insecta > Diptera > Drosophilidae > Amiota > Amiota minor. The sequence continues at coordinate 3,564,411 of JBAMAW010002156.1, read as the reverse complement.
AATATTTAAATATTAAATTATAAATTTGCTTTCATGTTCTTTTTGCTTTCGTTTTTATTATTTATCAAAATATGTACTAGAAATAATAAAATGTATATTTCACATTAATTTGTTTGTCTGATTTTGTTTCTGTTTTTTATTCTTTTGTGTTTTTTTTATATATATTTATATATATATATTTATATGTATCATATTTTATAAATATTTATAATGAATTTGAAGACAGTGGCAAAGGCATGGAAGGCAAGGAAGGTTGCCTGCCATCTCCTATGCGCTGATTATATATCATTTATTATATTTTGTATAGCTGCATTGCAAAAATGGGAATGGAAATTGAGTGTTTTCTCCTCAAATTTCTTCATCCATTCATATGATGCACAGCCTTTCTCAATGCAAAAATGGTTAGAAAAAAACTAAAAATTGAATTAGAAATAACACCACACAAGATTAAGACGATTAATAAATGTGTTTTTAATTATGATTTAATGTTTATGCAAAACCAGGAATTCATTAACTTTTTATTTATTAGACATATATTTTTCATTTTTTAACATAAGTCTCAACAAAGTCCTTGCGACTTTAAGGTGATTTTCAGGAGCATAAATGAATATAAATCAATGACACATTGACCGTTTTATTTCATTTGGTGTCTTTTTGACAACTTCATATCACGTTCAGAAAACTTTTTCTTTCTGTATGGAAACAGGGGAAGATGCTGTGCGATAAAAGCGACAGCAAGCACTGAATTAAATGAAATTTGAAAGAAATCTAAAACAAATTCCAACAAATAGTGGAGAATCAATATGTCTTTCAACGGTAGCCAATATTTTTTGGGTGATATGTGAAACTATCAATCTTATCGCGTGTGGATTCCGGCTTGCATAAATCATTTTGACATACCAATATTATTGATATTTGCAGTATTCGAGATTAGAATTCTGTTTTGTCTCCCGTCCGCTGACCGTAGCTGCTTTGGTTGGACACTTGATACTTGACACAAGCAAGTTCAGTGACACTCTGCCCGAATTAACGCATATGCATGTTATACTGATACATGCGTAATTCTAACTTAAGTTTGAACTATAAAAGCTGTAGCACTAACCATAAGACATTGATTATTATACTCTAAGATCTAATGGTCATTTGCGTTGCTAAGCCATCAATTGCCCTTTGGAAATAATCAATCATCAATAAAACAACCAAAGCCGGTCCCAAAAAGACTTACGTTAGAAAAATATCGGGTTCTACAACCAAAAAGTTAAATCACCAAAAAGAAGAGCTGATTTTCATTGAGATTTGAGTATCTCACAACCGCCAACATGGGAGAAAAGCTGCAACAGAAACAGCGAGAGCATTCAGGCAATCTAAGGCGAATCCTAATAAAAACCTGGAAGTATGTTGAATATATTTTGTTTAGAAACTTCCAATATACATGAAGAGCAAAATCATATCACATTGCTGTATATGTTGTATATATTATTTTACATTTATATGGGATTTTATAGAAAACATAACTTTTTCGACTTATAGATAGAAACTTGATGTTAAAGATGAAGCACGAAGGATTAGATTGAAACCCAACATAACTTTCAACGATACGCAATGAAGTGGGCTATGAGAGATTTTCTTTCACTAGAAAATCAGTCAATGGAAGTTTATGAAAACTACTCTTTGGAGGATTAATATACCATATTCAACAGACTTCCAATTTATAATACATATTAATACCGCTGTACTACGTACGTATGTATGTTTTGAGTGAAAGCCAGATTTCCTTTTACATTTGTTGGAAGTTTATCCAGTTCAATAGTTTTTTAAAAAAATGATACACAATTTTGCAACACTCTTGAAAAATAATACAATTAACACAAAAAATAAAAATTATTTGAAGTTGAGTCCATTTTTAGAAATATTATTATATTAAATACGAAATAATATTTACAAAACAAATAAAAAATAAAAAAAACATGTGAAAATTATAATATTAATTAGATTTAAAAGTACTTAAAATTTAAGGAGATCATTTACCTACTTTGGCCCAAGACCAAAGATAAAGATAAAGATTTATTCTATGCAACCAGGACTGTAAAAAACAACTGCAATTAACAGAAAGAGATTTGCGAAGGAAACAAAACCGAGGCAGTGTAACAAAGTGTCATTTGAAACTAAAACAGATTTTAATATATTTAAAACAGAGAGAAAAAACAAGTATGTTCTTTTAACATCTTTCTGGTCAAAATTTTGTACTTCACACTCATTTCTCTCTATAGATTTCATGTATTACTTTATTTTAATGCCGTTTTGGCCAGAAAACAAAACATAATTAATAAAAATACATATATGGCTGTTTATCTTACTTTTGTTGTGGTAACACCTCATTCACATGGTATATGGCAACTGTACATTATACATATACCTAAATGAACAAAATTCCTGGAAACTATCTTCATGTTAATGCTTGGACTGACCCAACAACACCCAAAATTATTACAAAAATGGTATCAATCGCACTATTTTAAGCGCGTTCTCCAGGAAGGCGCACCATAAAGCGTTCAAACGCTTCGAACGTGCCATCAGGAAGCGCCAAGTTAGCAGTACAGCAATCACTTTGGTCAACTGATGCAAATAGTATAATCTGTAAATTATAGTTTTGTAAGAATTATTCCATTATATACACCAAAGATTAGTTATCGGTTTTTGGTTGTATTGTACTACTTACCTCCTCATGCGTTTTCTGCATGCTGGCAACGTTTCCGGTTGCTGTTTGAACAGAAATTCCCTAAAGCCGAGCACATATCGCTCTACGTATTTCTCCCAGTTAATGTTGCGAACATCGAACACAAATTGTTCACGATCTTTGGGACTTAGCGTCAGCAGCAGGGAGTGCACATTGTCGTCCTTAAATCGCCATTGGCGTGTGGCAAAATATTCTAAACATTCAACAGCTTTGGCAATTTTATTTTGTACGTTGACGACACTACAACCACACATGATTTTATAATATTTTTTAATAAGAAATTTAAAGTGAGTAGAAGAACTTACAATGGTTTTTTGCCCATGAGTCTCGCAACAATATCCAGAACATAGGCTGGTATATAATGCACTAGAAAACAATTTATTGTGTTCAATGGACGATTCATGCGTAGCTCACCAGTTGGATACCACAGGCAACCCTCTGGAAATCAGTTCATAATAGAAATAATAACTTCGAGATTTAGGAAGAATAAAGGTTGTAGGCACTTACCCAATGGATGTTTTCGTACGCATGTCATCGCAAATTTGACGAATTCGGACCAAATAATCGGATGTCTTTGACCGGTGCAACAATTGTAGATCGAAATATCATTGGGTTTGTGCGTCGCTGTACGCCAAGCGGCCGCAATCATTAGATTAATCACAATATCGACAGGTACCAGATCGGCAACGTAGTTCTTTTCGCACATCATTGTACGGAAGAAACCCTGGGCCAGTGCAGACACCAAACCAGTCGGCCCATTAAAATTGTCCACCCAACCGGCAAAAGGCTCATTTAAGCTAGCAGTCACTACAAGCACAAGTCCAATTGAATTTATAAATTAAGATTCAATGAAGCAATTTAAATGATACCCACCGATAGATGGCCGCACAATGGCAACAGGCAGATCCCCGGCCTCCTTAAGGAGCATATGCTCCGCTAAGGCTTTTGTAAATGTATAAGTGTTTGGGCGTTTGCCAATCAAGCGCGGTGTCAGCTACAATTCGAAGATTATACACAATTTTAGTTAAATTACATCTGGAATATATTGTTTGGTTTTGCTCACCTGATCAAGTATATCTTCCGGAAGCCAATTGATTAACGAAATAATATCATCGGGATTATAGGGTGGCGCGTATATAGACTCAGAAACATCGGTTCTATCGCAATTGCAATAGGCAGTGGAGACATGTATAAGCGCCTTTAAAGTAAATCATCACATAATTAAGGTAATTTTTAATATATAGTATATCGGGAGAGTATAGAAGTACTCACATCTAGAGTCACCATACGATGACACAGTTCAACCAAACGTTTTGTCCCTAGCATATTGATTGTGACTGATAATTTGAGCTTCTCATCGAATTTCACTGTGGCAGCTGAATGGAATACAATAGAAACAGTACGACACAGTAATTTCTGAAAAGATAATCCAATTGTTTTAGTATAATAACAGCAGGTATTACTTTGCGTACAATGGTGTACCTGATCATTTTCGGAAATGCCCAATTCTTCAGAAGTTATATCACCCGATATTGGTATGACTTTTTCCAATTCCTTAGGTTTTTCGCGACGCAACGTTTCAAAAAGCTATAAAATAATGAAAGAATTATTTTAATAATCGTTTCAAAATGATTGACGATGGAGAGTTAACAAAACTTACCGGCGCATTTAACAGTTCGATTAGACGTGCTGAGACCTCTTGTCCACGTTTCGGTCGTATTAAAAGGTATATGTTTTTAATCTCAGGACATGAACGTAATAATTTTTCCACAAGCACCTGTAAAAAGAAATTACAAAAGTTTTTATTTTCGCACTAAAACGATAAAATATAATCGATTTCAAGAAAAGTCAACAACTTGCAGCCTAAACTAACAAACTAACTAACTAACAATTAATGCCTGAACACACACTCGCATTCTCAGGCCCAACCCTTTTACCAACCCAACTAACTTACCAATTTTTGTAGTTCTGTAGTTCTCTTTGCATTTGCTTCTGATTTGTAGTTGTTTGGGCGTGTTGCAGTCAAGTCAAATTAACTCAACTCAATGAAGCATGCAAAGTTGACATAACAAACAAACAACCAGACGACCAACCAACTAACCAACTGTCCAAAGAAACTATTCTTGCTGGCCAAGAAGTCCAACCACAACAATTAGGTATAAATAAGAAATAGTAAAAGGCACGTTTTCTGTGCCAAATGTCCTTCAACGTTATTATTATATGTAGTACGTTTTTCTTTCTCTAACATTGTTCATTTGTTTGTTGAATATCCTGCGTATTATTGATGACACATGATTTTCACTTAACACAAAAGTTTTGTTCATTTTGTGCAATTATGGCGTGTTTAGTACCGACACTTGTCCACCAAAAGGACAACCAAATTGCTCAACATGCCAATAAAGCGCGAGCTGAACATTATTTTGTGTTTATTCAGTCTTCAAGGCAAAGTCCTTATATGTTTTTTTTATTTTTGTTTTTGAAATGAAAATTGCTTTAGGCGCGTTGTGTGATTTTTAATAGGTGGAATAAATTTGAGTTCGCGTCATCGACAAGCTAGTGATGTTCATTTAAAACTATATATCGATATTTATTCCGAAAACAAATATCGATATTTTCGTTAAAACTCAATTAATTTTTATTTGCTTATATTGCCAACCCATTTTATAGTTTTATTGAAAGAACAACGGCCAAACTGCATACAAGCCTTTGCTTTGTACGTGTTTCAATGGCACAGGATGTTACTTCTTGACTAGCAAAACTCTATAAACTATTCGATAGTCACAATGACACAAAGACAAAATCCCTTTGTCAATGATTTAGGGGTTATCTTTTAGTTTCGTCTTTTAATTTACTTGTCTTTTGATATTATTTATACTACTGATACTGATAGAACCGACTATATAAAGTCTAAATGATCAAAGTGAAATGTACAATCGATTCAGCTGTGTTCGTCAAAGAAATATACACATAGTATATTTTTCTACATTTAGACTCGAACTATTGAAATGATGATAAATAAAGGACTACTATATGTGTCTTTGTTCATCACCACCATTTCTTACTTTTTTAGACTAAAAAATTCATACTCTCTCTGTCAATGTGCTGCTTAGTCATTAATTGTATTTGTGTCCCCAAGTCTGGGCGTGTGGTTACTACATGTGTATTTATGTGTAAGTCCTTCTAATTATAACTAAGTTAAAGCATTCAAATTTGCATGAAAAACTATCTCAGTTATGAACATGGTTGCTTGACTATGAGAAGTGAATAACTGAGTACGTATACGGAGCCATCGTTTTGTGGTTCATTACGTCATTTCCATTAGTAGCAAATTCTCTTAACAATAAAATGTTCTAATTTGAAAAAAAAAAAAAACTAGCTAATTGCATTTATGAGGCTAATAAAAAAAACCAAATTTTCACTTTTCTACCTCCTCCTCTTAATTGTTCCTATCTCTAACTCCTTTGGAATATTTCACTCACTCACTCACACTTCAAAACCCCTAATTATGTATGTAATTTTTATTTTGCATCCAACTGTGATGAGAATATGTACGAGTATTGTATTTATTGTAGTTGTGTACTAGTTTTTTTTGCAGTTTTTAAGGCGCCTAAGCTTATGTAAACTTGGAACATGCCATTGCCTGATCGAGGATAATTGTCATAACAGACATGCAAGTATGTACTTAGTATATAATAGGTACATAAATTATGTCTCATTTACTTAGAAGTTGCACTAAAAAAGTACCATATACAAAGATTGAGTGCAATTAGTGCTACCTGTTGGCTTGAATTGTGTGGGTCTGAGTGGCATTACTGGCCTATCAACCTTAAACATCTAATACTACCACTTACTCATCATATTTTCTAAAGCAGTCTCAAGTCTGTGCCAATTCTAGTTGCTTGTGATCTGACTTTACCATATTATTCATTCAGCAAAGATGGAAGACCTAAGACTAGAGAGTCTTGTGCTTGTTTTCAAACAATACAAAATGCAATGAATTTATTATGATGTTTTCTTTTTTTCAGTAAATCTGAATTCATTGAAAAACGCAATTCATATGGAAATGACATTTGTGTTTTAGACACCCAACCCAACTATGCCACAGCAAGACAACCAAAATAATGCATTTTTTGATAGATAATTCTTAAAAAAAAGATATGAATTTGTTGCTGTTGTTTGTTATAGTCATTACTGTGTTCTGTGCTCTACTTTTGCTTCAACTATAAATAGAAAATGAACAAAACTATAGAAAATGTTTCCATTGTATTGTAGTATAATTCTTCATACTCTGAGACCAACACAACATTTCTATTGTAATAAAAAAGAAGCAATGAGAAGGATAAATTCATAAATTTTTCATTCAGTCCATGAGCCTTAAAAAAAAAAATTGAAATCATACTCAAAACCATGCGATTGTGTACCATACTTAAATAAAAGTCTCTACGTCATAAAGAGTCTCCAAACCACTCAAAATAAAATAAAATAGAACTTTTACATACTTCGGGGCTCACCGAAGCTTAAAACCTATTCACACTAAAGCTAGAAATTATAATTCATATGGCAATTTGTTGTACATGAGTGAGATCTATAGCAATCAGTTCATTTTCTAAGCCAGCGATACCCGTCGTGCGTTGCTAGTCCCTCCCGCACAGTCCATGCAAGTGCTTCAAGTGATTTTATATGGGCTAGGGTGTATTCGTCCCAATTTATATAATAATTTTCCACGTTATAAGAACTGTCCTCAGTTTGCCTGATTTTGCATGTAGGTGTTTCGATCTAGTTCAAGTTCAACGGAAGCTTCAGTGCTGAATGCCCTGAACGGCAGCCATTACTTTCTACTGTCGACGACTATATCGACTCTTTGGTTATTATTTGGTTAACATGGTTGAATCCATGATTTTTTCTGATCTAAACCTTTCTTATGAATCACTCCGTCCATTGGTGGAAACCATGTGAAAATCCGTTTGTTATTTTTTGAATTTATCGCGTTCAAAAAAAAATTTCAAAACCTCGAATGTGTTGTTTGAGGACAATATCTTTCAGAAATCGAGTGACTCTAATTCCAACATCTCCATAATCTGTGTTCGAGAAATATCCATGTACCTGTACTAAAAATCAGCGGACATTACTTCATATCTAACTCAAGTTGCAGTGCGTTGCAAACTTTCCATGCAAAGTAATGCTTATCTATTAAAACTAGTGAGAGAGTCCTCTTCTGATTGCCATGGACTTTCAACAACTTGTTTTCTGGGTGTGTTGTAATGGTCAGGCCTAATGGACACACCCATGTTTGGTAATAAAAGTTAGTATTTTACTTAAATTTTTGGTTTTTCCATCAAATGGCGTATACAAGTTATATTCCCAAAGAAACTCACATAGGTATTACGTATACGCAAAAAACAAAAAGAAAAAGAATTTGTTTTTGTATTAGCATCAACTCATAACACAAGTAATTTGCTAAAGTTATAGAATCGACATATTTTTTTTACAGTCAAATAAGTTTGTATGGATTCCTTCTTGGCTAATTGAGTTGCGAATAAATTTCAAATATTTTTTGTCTCCGACTCAAGTCAATGGACAATTTAATGTCATTTTAATCCAAATTAACATTGAGGGAAGGCCTAGTTATTAAGCATTAGTCAACTCACCTTGCCCATGAAGCCAGTACCGCCGGTAATGAAGACACTTCGACCCGCGTAAAAATTTGGTATCGGCTTGTAACTTGAATCGTCCTCTTTATAGACATCATAATTCGAATTGCCGAAGCCAATATCTGCACTGATAGCGTTACTGATGTTTGCTGCGACAGCGGAGGAGGCGGCGACGGTGTTGGAATTCGTTGCATTGATGCCGGTTGCCGAAGTGGATGAAGCAGCGGCAGCGGCGGCAAGGGCGGCACTGGCGCCACCCGTAACGACGCCATTGTACAAATGCGTCGCTATATGACTGTCATTGAGCAGCGACCCTGTGGCGTCATGATTCTGGTGCTGTTGTTGCTGCTGCTGTATGCTGGAAATTTCTGTGCCTGCGCCGGCATGTAACATATTCGCTGAGTTGCTTAGGTCCTGTGTTTCCATTTTAGGCTGTGTTTGCTGCTGAAGATGCTTTATCCTCATTTTCGTCCTTGTGGTTTGTTTGTTAGCAATAATGATGACGATGGTTTCTTGCCTTTGGTTTGTTGTGCTCACAACTTTATTGAGTTTCCCTTATTTATTTGTATATTTATTTTTGTTTGTTTCTTTGACTGTTTTTCTTACTTGTTTCCTTGTATATTTTGTGCCTTTGTAAGTGAATCGTGTGTCCTTTGTTTTGTTTTTTTTGTTATAAATAGTCGACCCGCGTCCTTACTTGTATCCTTTGTTTTTGTATAAGTGAATTTCCGTCTGTGTTTTCGTTTGTGGCGATTTTTTATTTTATCTCTAATTTTAATATATTTATAACTTTTATTTTTAAATAATTTTTCTTTGTAGGAAGCAATTTTCTTTATTTGTTTTTAATATCCGTGTGCGTTACTTTTCTGTCGTTTTTTGTATTTTACGTTAATTAATTTTTAGAAATTAATTAACTGTTATTCTTTTATTGTATTTTGCTTTGGAAGTTTTTGGGGAAGTTTTTGAATTTTTTATCTATTTTAAACAATTTATTACCGAGCGATTAAGTTGCCGAGAAAATGTTTGTTTAGTTACTTTTTGTTTCTTGTTATTATATTTTAGTTTTGTTTTTTTTTTTTCTTAGTAAATTCTAATTAGGATTTGTTGTTTTATCAACTTTTTAAAAATGTTCTTTCCTTTGCAGTAAAAATTTTATCCATTTTGTCATAAAAATAATTTACAATATGAGCCGCTTTTAATTTAATTGATCAGTAGCATCATCATCACCATTGTAGTGTACAAGTTGAGTTTAACTGTAAATAATCAAAACGGAGAAAATCTTTTAAAATCAATTGAAGTTTTTCTTTAAAAAAATAATATCAATCAATAATAATATTTGTATAAATTAAAGTTTTACAATAAGTTCATGGAAGAACAAATAAATTGTAGGTAATGTTAAGTTACTTAGATTGGTCTAGTTGGTCGGCACCGGTGAGGGACACATCTAAGATTTTTCTAAATGTCAATACACCTGTGATGGTTCTACAGTTATGTAGATGATATGGTAAATTTATTCATATTTAAAATACTATAAGCTATACACAAACCGATTAAGTAAGGACACTACTAATAAGCACATTGAATCGAAACTCCATTCCCTATACATTTCTTATTAAATTAAAAAGACTAATTGATTATCATTTTTGATTATTGTCTTCTATTCAAATTTTTGTTGGAAAAGTAAAACATATAAGGTTCACAATATTTCGTAATATATATAATCGATTATTTATTTTTATATATGCATCCACATCTCCCACATAACCTTCATGCAAACAATTCCAATTCAACCTTGTCTCCTGTCTTCCTATCTATCAAACTGTCAATTTATTAACATAAAATGGACAATCGTCGTTCTTGCATCACTACATCATTTTATTGCCCATCACACAATCGGCTACAATAGCATCAGCATCATCGTCATCACCAACCATCATCGTCATCATTTTCTGACATAATTTGCTTACGCAAAATTTCTCTTGGATTTAAATTTACGCATGAATTTTTAATATATTCTTGTGTGTATAGTCAAAAATAAATAAAAGTATACTTAGAAAAGGAAAGGATTACATTATTTTTTTCCCCAATTATTTTGCTTTGTTTTGTTTTGTTTCAATGACGTCGTTGTTGGTAACATTTACAATTTCATACTACACAATATTTCATGCCATTTGTGATTTATTGGCACTTTTCCAATTTTGCTTTCAAATTCTACTTAAATTGTTATTTCCTACAAACGAATTCATCGCGTTCCTGTTCATGTTTCTTATACTGCAATATTTTGTAGTTTTCATTGACGGTACCAGTCAGAAATAAAATGCAAAATACTCGTAACTTTGTATTTCAGTTAAAAGTAGAAGCGCTAAGGACATAAGATGGCATAAAAACAAAACCTTAAGGGACTTCATGTTCTATTTCAGTTTTTAACAATTTCAAGGAATTTACTGTTCAACATTTAAATGTTCGAGACAAATCCTATTTCCTATTAAACACAAAATTCAATTTTAAACAAATGTTTAGTTTCAATTCCATTAATATAAAATTAATTTGTTAAAATCTTCTGATAGTCCATTAAGCAAATCAGCTTAATGTAATCAGCTCATTAGTGTGGCAAGCAAAAAAATATTGTACAATAATTAAGATAGGAAATCCAAATGATATTCGTTAGCCGCCCAAAACACAATCAACACAATTGAATTGACCAAACTAAACCATGCCACCACCACAATATAGTACAATACTATATAATAGAAATTGCTTTTTTTTTATCGCATAATTAAACACAAAACAAGAAAAGAATGGAAGAAAAAAAACATTTTCCACAGCTTAAAGCCGATTAAGTGGAAAACAAAACCGATTTTGCTTAACAGTTTGCTGCTTTCATTCACACGATATTTTCTCCTGTTGCCGTTTCAAACACTTTAAAGGCCCATGGCCCATCACATCTTAATCATCATCATCATCATTATCATTACAAAAGACTCAATAACTCACTCACCTACAGTGGTAACAAAATGAATAAATGAACAAACGAACGATCGAACGACCTGGCAAGCTAAGGAACAACGGAACGAACAAGCGAGCGAACTAAGGAACGCGACTAGAATAAGAACCAACGCGTATCAATGACAAAAATCGAATGTCTTTCTACCACAGCGTGTATGCTTTCTATATTTGAAAACAACGACACAAAGCTTGGATTGGAATATACACGATTATTTGTCATCATCGTCATCATCACAAATGACAAAAACAACTCAATTCAACTTTAGAAGGTTTAAAAGTATCTATCCTATTCTACTAGTACCGATACCTTCTAGAATATTTACTCTGATAGATTGGTGATTTTTCTATTTTCGCTCTCGAATATGTCAACAAATGTCGTCTGCCACCGAAGCCCGCTAAGTAAGAAAGACTTGAATTATCGCACCTATCACACAAAGTGCTGCTTGCATTCTAAGCAAATATCGCAATATTTTATTTTTTTCTTTAGTTTTTAGTTTTTTAATTTCCATTTTCATTTGCTGTAATTTATGGTCCATTCAAAATGAAATCACGTCAAAGGTCAAGTCACTCATTTCCTCACCCAATATCTACTTTCTTATCTAGAATTATTCTAGTGAACGTGCATTGATATTTCATAATGCATTATAAGTAATTGTTTGATCGGTGCTAGTACGGATTTGTGTATTGTTATGTAAATTGTCAAATGTTTGTCAATTTGGTAATTCAATATTATAAAATCCATCAAATGAATTGACGAATATACAAAAATATTCTAATAAGATTTGTTTCTTGGATTTTGACCATTTCACACCTAATCAATAATTTAGAATTCATTATGCAAGTGTATATATTTTTTTTTTCTTAATTCAAGTGCAAAAGGTTTATGTATAATGTTATTGCATTTTGGACAAGGTAAATGACAATGAACTTTATTTATCATAAGATCGAAAAGCAAAAGCAAAAATAAAGAAAAAATAGAAATTAAAATAAAAATCGGACAGTCGTATTAGTTCTAAAAATATCTGGCTATAGTGATTGTATCTGTCCTCCCGCTTCATCCTGTGACCAAATAACATTTTATTTCTCTACTTATCTAATCCTACAATAACTGAATCCCAGTTGAAATTTGGCTACTGCCAAATAGCATATTATCAAATAATAAAATAAAATTATGACTTCAAATAACTAATAATGACTAGTTTTGCTTTAAACCCATTAAAGATTGAATTTGATGATTTTGTGACCAATTCTCAATCTCAATTTAATTCTCTTAAGCTAAAACCTATTTGCATACATTGTTATAAAAATATAGATAGATAGATCTAATTGGTATAATATATGATTATGGCTTTGTTGAAACCAGAAAGAAGAAAATAATATTAACATTAAATTCAAATTCCATACACTTCTTCAAGCTCAAGTCACATATTGAAATTAACACGCTCGAATCGATTGGATTGGATTGTGTGTAATCTATCAAAGTTCAATCTCTATGTTTGAGGAGCAATAAAACAATTTTCTAACAATTTTATACACATGTGTGCTTATATAGAAAAAGGAATTTTAAAAAATGAAAATAAATATTTATAGAAAAACTTAACTTTTGTCGTCAAATAAAACCACGTTTAGTTGGAGAAATATATTTGTCGCCGTCTATCTGAGCTTAAGGTTTCTTTTATCACTCACACCCAACAAAAGTTTAATATTTATGGGTATACACAATTAAATACAATCAATATAAATATTTTAGAACAATTTTGCTCAATTATAAATCACATTTCTATATAGAACTGACCACGTGCATGAAAACTTATCGAAAAGTATAAATATACACACAGATAAATAGATTTGTACAAATCAAAGTTTTAACATTTTAAACGGAATTCATTACTGACTCACGTTGAGTATAGGTGAGTTTGACTGAGACCAATGGTGGTAATGACGTCAAATACCAAACTAAATAAAGAAAAGAGTGACACTTCTACAGAAAGAAAATATTATTTTACTTAACAAATCAACTGTGATAAACGTGACTTTTCTGTAAGAGGAAACATTTTAAATAATTACTACAAAGAATTTATAGATATATACTTATAAATATTAAATATTTAGTCAATACAATTAGAAAGACAACGAATTGAATTCGAAAATATTTTTTCAAAATCGCATTAAGTTGACCGAGCCGAGACAAAACAAACCGAGACGTACCGAACCGAATTGAACTAAACCGAACTCAGGGCAAGTCAAAGCAACCAAGAGATTAAGTCAGAGTCTTCTTTGATGACTTTCACTTTAAAATCTACGAAAATCGAAGAAGTGAAGAAAAAACTTTCGATTTTATTTTTTGTTGTTTAACAAACTTAAATTATTGTCTTTGTTTGATGATGACGATGACGATGACGATGACGATGATGATCATGAACATCATTAACTGATTATGTTGATATTGTTTGGCATAAATAAATACAAGTAAATGGCTCATTAAGTAAACTAATTCGAAGTAGAAGTCATCACCATCATCACCAGCATCAACATCTTTGAAATATGTCCATGATTATGCGGAAGATCAGTTTTTTGTTGTTTTTTTTTTTTGTCTTTTTGATTTTGGTTTTATCTTATTTTATTTTTTTTTTTTTAAATGTTGTTATAATTGTTACCGTTACGAAAAAAAAAAAAAAAAACACAACAGGCAACAGAAACATCACAACATTTTTTCTCCTTTTTTGGGGTCAGCGTAAATATTTCGCAAAGAAATGTGTTAAATACAAAAAAAAAAAATTGGCATGAATGTGATTATAACATATCTTTTCTTTGTTGAAATTCATATGTTGTTTTTTTTTTTTTTCTTTGGCTATGCCTTGCAGCAAATATTTTACAAAAGAAACACAACAAATTAGCATATTTTATGTTTGTACAATATTTGTGTTAAATTATTTATTGTAAATTAATTAAAAAATTTACAGAGATTAAACACTACAACCAAATCACCTAATTCTCTCTCCACTCTCCAATAAAAATCAATGGTTTATATTTTTAAGAAATATTTAATATCATTTTTATTAACCTAAAAAAATCAGTTCATTTTCTTTGAATCTCTTTTAAAATGCTACTACAGGGCTGTTGGAAAAACTTATAACAAATTTCAGTTCATACGAACTCGAACCCGAAATAACTGAATTTATTGTAAAAGAAAAGCCAAGTTTTTATACTATTTATGTTACCTTTCTTGTTAATTCTTGTGTTAATTGTCAGTTCATAGCGAATTGTAAATTCTCATTTGATTATCTTCTGATTTGCAAAAGTGTTTAATATTTAAAAGTTTTTATCTTAACCTTTAAATCAAATATTTCATGGAAATGTTGCCCAAATTATCTTAAAAACAACTAGCATTGCTCTTAACAAACCTTATAGCCAATATAATGCATCTGCACCACGATTTTCAGCGTTATTACACTTCCGCCTCTACACCTTTAACAGCTGTTTTTTGTTTCGCAAATGGAATCGTTGTAACTTCATTTTTTATTCCTACTATGAATTTTAATACAATTTTAATAAAAATTTTACAGTTTCAAATTTACTTAAAATTGCTTTGCACCCACCATCTTCATCAGTTTAATAATAGCGCACAACAAGACAAAATTAGCAAATATAAACGTCAATCAACGTCACTCCTTGGTCAAGAGTTTAGGCTTATCTTAAACATCAGCTGCTCTATGGATCACAGCACCCGGTTGTATTACGCAACTCTAAGTTAAGTAGAGTTACCTGCATCTAGGAAACAACCAACAGGCACCACGATACTACCTTAAAGGGATAAAGGATACTACCGCTGGTCAAGACGAAAACAAGTTCCGTGGACTCCTGATCACCAGTGGTACCAGAAAAGTACCAGCCTGTGGTACTAGCAATTCTAACAACAAGAAGTTTAAGAGTTGGTTCCTAATAATTTAAATATAGCTCTCTGGAATAGAATGCAGATTTGGTAACCCTCAGTGGCAGCATATGTACCCTCTGTGACAAGGACTTTAAGCGAATGGCTAGTACGCGAAGACCGCCACAAGGCCAAACGTCCGTGGTACCAGAAATGGTCAGAAAGCGTAAGAAAGTTACTCCATGGAGCTCAAGGACTGGTGACCCCGGGAGAATAGTTTATGCGGCATCACTACTAGACGGCACATCATCTCACTGTAAATTGGGTATTAAACATACATACACACAATATGTACTTCCGTAAGCTGGTTTTGAAAAGAAACATCTGAACCAAATTGTGTCCCAATGGCTCACAAACTGTGCATCAACACAGATGTCGTTTGCATGAAATCAGGCAAATCAATTCCTCTTGTCGTACTGATCACTTTCATATATTTTATGAGCTCTAAGCGTTATAAAGATTAAGTCGCAGGCAAACGCATGCAGTGTTTATTACAGAAGCCCTGTATATGAACCCCGTGCTATCTTGCGATGCTGTTACCTTCTCTCATTTTCTGAACATTTCAATTTTTTTTTTTTTTTTTTTTATAACCGTAGTTTTTCAAGTGATCTCCAAAAGTCATCAATGAAATGTTTGTTTGTTATTCTTTTTCATATTCTCCTTCTTTTCTTTTCATCTCTTCTTATTTCTTAGTTAACTGTATCTGGTTCTTTCCAAGTGACATTTCTTGTTTGTCCACTTTTTTTTATACTTATCTTCTCCTCCTTTCTTCTATTCTTTTGTTAAATTATACCAGAAAATTAAACTTTTGCATCCAAAAAAAAAAAAACCAAACTTTAAATTTCGCATCAATCGAGTTTTAAAATATACTGATACTTGGGATGAAGCACATCTTCCTTCAGTTATGTACATAGTTGCCAACGACTGCCTTGACAAGGTGAGTTCCATTCCAGTGCAATATACTATACTGACTTAACATTGTACAATATTTGTTTGACCCATTTCTTTCGGAACTTGCAGCAGTATATTATTTCTATGCAAAAAACACAACAATAACAACAGTAACAGCTATATAAATAACCCCATCATCATCATCATCAACATGATAATCTTCGTAATCAAAATCAAAGTAGTGGCCTTGTCTTCGTTATTCATTATTGGCTGCCTCAGTGACTCGACTCGAATGGACTCTTGACTTGTTTTCTGAAACAACGCTCGCCGGTTTCTTTGCCTCTCTAACACAGTACTAGTATCTTGTTGTGTTTCTTTTTTCATCATCATTATGAACGTCATCATCACCATTGCCATCGCCATGTTGTCGTTTGTTGCCTAAGATATTACAACTTTTGTTGCGGCCACGTCTGTTGCGTCCTTTCTTGTTGGTCACTTGAACACTTGATTCGACAAATACAATGTATTTTTGTTCTATAAAGTTTTTTTTATTAAATGCGGAAGAATTCTTTCCACTGCTATTTAGATTTGCATGGTGATGTTAATGATATTATAATTATTTTTCACTTTGTCATTGATTTGTTGATTGGTTCTGTTCTGTTCTGTTCTGTTCTGTTCTGTTGGTTTGTTTCATTTTCACGAAGGTCTGTCACTCTCTTAAATTTGGCCTTTTCATTTCATATTTGAATACAAGGTTTTTCATTATGTTTTACTATTGTATTTACAAATTCATTTTATTTTTCATTCGAAATTGTAATTGAAAGCGTTATTTTTTTTTTTTGGACACAAAGCACAGAGTATTATGGACGGTATTAACCTAAATTGGGGAAAAAGTAGTTCAAAACATCTTAAATTGAAATTAGATTCATTTACAACTATCATAAATGCAAAAAAAAAAGAAAAAACAAACAAAACAATATTACAAAGTCCATTTTCAGATGAGCTCAACTTAAGTCTCTTGAATTCCCTATCTTTCTGTCCATTTTCTAACCTTCTCTCAGAAACTCATTACAAAAGCTCGACCCTCATCACACAATAGCATCGTAATTTACTCACTCATCCATCCATTTATCAATTCATCCATAGTTAGTATGATTACTGTAGAAAATCCAATAAACATAACAAAGAAAGAAAAGCACAGCGTAGAAGAACTCATTATGTCTAGAGCAAAATTGACATTAACTACTATCATCAATCGGTAGACCAAACACTTATGTATGTATGTATGTATGTACTAGTCTCTTGACTGGTATATATATACCAGTGAGTACGAACATAACTTACTTGTATATTGTAGAGAGATGAATACTAATAACGACATCATGCTACTAGTATTGTAGTTTATATCTATGTATAAAGAAATTAGTTCAAAAGGGGCACCATCAACCACACAACACAACAATTTCTATAAACCTATACACGCATACTTGTGCTAAAAAATATTCTATATTATTATTGTATTATTCTTGATGTCTTGTTGGTTGGGTAAATGCTGTGTTCTAGCGGGGGGTTTGCTCATCAAAATCTATCTATCTATCCATTGTGTAAGTGAGTGAAGTGAAGGCACCAACGAACCACTTGAATGCAATCTATAAGATTTTTTACTTGATTTTATTGTACAAAATACTTGTATTTATTGTAAGCTATTATTAGGCTCTAGTTTTGATTAAAATATAAAGAGCAATGATTATTCATGATGTAGAGATTGAAAGTGTAGACAGATTAATTTGTCCTTAGATTACAAAATATCTATTGACTAATAGCAGACATCCATATGTAAGTACCAACCACATAAGTTATTAAGTAGTTAAATAATAGAAAATTACCATTTGATTTATTTGTTTGACCGATTATTTCATAAACATTTTCAATTCGAACATTAAAGTCATCAACGCATTTGTAATTCGATTACGAAATTTTTTATTCGAATAATAAATTCTAACCCCCCACTATCACTTATGATGGGGAGAGAAATATTTGTATGGGATATATGTACGATCCAGTAATCCTAGGGTCTTGAAATTTATATGGTGTGTGAATATGGAACATGAATTTGAATTTGGGCTTGTACGAGATCTATAAGATCCACATGGTGGATGGATATGGGAAACAAACTTATAATGTCCAATTTTCAGTTCGATAGTATAGAAAATAATAAGAACCGGAATTTAAATGGGAGGTTTGTATGGGCAGTACCCCTCCTAGTGGTCCGATTCAGCTGATTCCGATAAATATACAGCGTCTTTTAAAAAGAAATCTACTCTCTAACTCAAAAACTGTGGGACTAGTTTGCATACAAACAGACGGTCAGATTCGTCTCATCTTGAATAAACATACTTATGTTGTCTCCGATATTTCTTTCTGTCTGTTACAAACTTCACGACAAACTTATAATACAATTCACTGCGTGAAGAGTATAAAAAAAAAACTGATCCGAAATATAATTTACATTGCTATAACCATAAAAATCGTTAAAATGGAAAAACAAATTTAAAAATCAAAATGAAATTCTTTTTCAGGTCAGCAAACTTGGAATTAATTTGTTTGATTGAATTTAATGCGAATAATAAAATTATTGTTGCATTTAGTATAGTCAAATAATAAAACATGTAAACCTATTGAACGTAGATAATTTTTACAAAAAAACAAAAATCAATACACAGACGACGGACATTTGAATGCAAAACTTTCTACTTTTATTTTTTATTAAAGAATTTTATTCGTTTTTAAAGTTCGCTCACGTACAATTTGACTTACTTCCAATATGCATAGTACTTAGTAATAAAATAAAAATAAAAATTTCAATTGTAATATGAATCTGAATACTTAGAATCAGACGCATGCGCAACTAATTGAAATGCTTAAGAACTCATACAACTGAAAGACCTGAAAGAATGGCAAAATGAAATTAAATGAAATGAAATGAAATGGAAATGGGTCAACTATAATACATAGAAATAGAAACACGTTCAACAATTGTCCAGTTGAAGGAAATTGATTAATCATACTTAATTCCCATAACATTTACCATAATTTATCATACTTAGTACTTAGTACGAAGTAATTGTAATAATTTTATCAAATTTAAAAATTTATTTTTTTTTTTTGTTTTGCTACAATATACAATAGTAAATATTGTATGAATGAGTATCTCTTTATCTGACTGTCGCAATACATTTCAATTGAATGGCAAACGATTATGGCATCATAAAAAAAAAAAAGTTACAACAAAAAAAATGAAAGATGAATGAATGAAAAACACAAAAATAATGCTGGGTTTTATTTGACCATGGACCATGCTCAGATTGCGTATACAAAAATATGTGTTTTTTGTAGGTTTATTTCATCTTTTGCCTTTGCCTTTTTTGTTTTTGAATCTCTTATTATTTCATATATCGGGGCACTGGCACTCTTCATTTTACAAAGCGCCGACGACTTTCGTTTCGATATTTTTATATTTTTATATTTTCTGTGCGAAATCCTCTTCGTGTGCAAATTTTATTGGTAAATATGTAAAAAAGTTAAGCACATACTAAATATGCATATATTGTACATATGAATGAGTATATAAATATGAGATATAATGTGGTGTGGTGTGGTGTGTGTATCTGTAAGTATATCTATAAACAAAACCCATGTATGTATCTATAAACATTACGCACTTGTGCATGTTTGTCTTACAGCTTATTTCATATTATTTCAATTTTGTTTTTTGTGTTGTTTTTTTTTTTTTTTTTTTGTTTTCGTTACCTTTTGCCTCTATATCTGCCACCGCCTCACTTCTCTCACCCTATTTTCCCCCTCTCCTGAAGTGTTTTATATCTGCATCTATGATGATTTATGACATTTGTGGCTGGTTATGAACGATCGCGAGAGCACGCACACTATGAAATCAAATCAAAAATGATTTCGGATTTTATTTGCTTTACTCATTTATCTACTACTACTACTACTACTACAATACTTATATTTGGGCATAGATGGGTTAATCACCTATTGGGTAACGATGATAATTTTTGCTTTGCTTTTTGCCTTGTTATGCTTTGCTTTGCCTACGAGTATACAAAAAATATCACACAATAAGTCTCTTAATTAGCACTAAATGAATTCAGACTCAGACTCAGACTCAGACTCAGACAAACAGACACTCACACTAAGCCCTCTACTAAACCCCTTTTTCCTCTCCTCTTGCTTTCTTCTTTCATTATTCTAGTAATTAAAACCTTTTCTTTCGTTTTTTTTTTGTTTTGTTTTTTTTATTTTTTGTGTCTTGTCTTATTGTTTTTGACTATAAATTTTAATAAATCATTAGTTAATCACATGAAATTGCAGAAACAGAAATTAGTATCTCACTCATCTGTTGATTGTCTAAACTTAAATTATACGAGTATTGTAGGCGTATAGTGCGCCGCATTCCATAGCTTAATTGAAAGCTTACAATAACAACAATTTAGTATTCGCATAAGAAAAAGTATCTAGATACTTAGTGATGAATGAATGTCTTCAAAAACAATTTAAATAAAACGCACATGATTCTAATTGTACTGAGGTGCATTAGACTGGGCATGAATGAAAATTAAGACCGAAGGTCAAAGTACAATAATAATAAGTAAGTAGAAAATTGAGAAATTTGATAGATTTCAAGAGATACGTGTATATAAATCAAATTAAGTTGATTAAACGAAGTATAATACTTATTACAATATATTACAATAAAACTGTAATTCTGTTGCTATTGGTAGAGAGAATCGAGGTGAGATCGATCCCCTTGTTATATCGCATAATCTTCTCCTTTGTCTAAAGAGTTGAATATGGGTAACAGCACTAGGTTGTACAAAGCAAATCCTACAACAAGAGGTGAATTTAAAATGTATTGCTTTAGCTTTGTATAACTAAACTATTTTTGGCTAATTCCTACACTGAAATCTTATTTATTCGAGAAAGACCAATTCAATGTAATAAATCTTCCATCTTAATTTAAGTTAAGCATTAAAGGCTAATCCCCATTTGGATAATAAATATAACCATCAATGGAAATAATAAAGAATAATGTTTGCGTCGACCTCTCGCAGATTTCTCAGTTCTAAAGGAATCAACAAAAACCTTATGAAAAACTTCTACAGGGTGGCTGAAGTTGTTAGAAAATGTTAAGATCTCTGATCTAAAGTGAAGCTTAATATTATCGTTTTAGACTTTAAAATTAAACTAAATGTTTTACACTAAAATAAAAAAAATAAAAAAATTAATTTTAGTTTGAAATATTTTGCCACAAGTTTTAAAATAACAAAAACAAATTCATTGGAGAAAGCACACACAAAGCGAAAGATAGAGGCGACTTACTTGATTGAACACGTTTCGATGATGGTTTTCGTGATTGTTTTTGTTGTTGCCGTTGTTTTTGTTGTTGTTGTTGTTGTTGTTGTTGCTGTTGATATTGGTTATAATACAATAATAAAAAACAAAACTTTTAACACCAAATTCCATCAAAATTAATTATTGTTTCATCAGCAGGAATCCAAATCCTTAACACAAGAATTAAATAATATCTTTGATTAGTAATTTCGTTATTGAAGCGCCAAAAATTGGAAAAATCCAAAAGTCAAAACGCACAAAACTAACGAGGACACGCAATTGGGTCAATGACGTCGATGACGTTATCAGGTTTTCTTTTCTTTTCTTTTCGTTTCGTTTTTTTCTTTTATATATGGTATTCAACAAATTTTTCTTTAACTTTTATTTAATGTATTTATTTAATAAAAAAATCATAAATAAATTATTTCTCAACATTTTTTTTTTTTGTTTCTTAAACCTTTTTCAAACGAAACAACACAAAAAGCAACGTTAAACTGCCAATGGAATCAACACAAATCAACAATAAAAATTTACAAAAAATTCTGCTTCAAAAATTTCTCCAAATATTTTCACTTTTGTGCTGCTGCGACGACGGTAACAGCGGAGATATTTTGGGCGGTGGTTGGCGGGTGGGGGATGATAGTAGCAGAAGCTGAAGAAAAAACTTGGCATGCGCTGCACTGCGCATGCGCAACTCCGTCGAAGATGAGGTTTATAATGGTAGGCAGAGAGAGGGGTGTGATCGAATGAGCGAGACAGCGTCAAAGACAGCGGGAGAGAGCACCGAAAGAACAACTTTCGCAGATGAGCTTAGTAAACTATTTACTACACACACAAAACATGCAATCACGCTTCCAGCACGCACAAAATTACCACACGACAGTAAGTCAATATTACACACGCACGAACGCACTCACTCAGTCATTCACTCACTCACTCAC
The DNA here is from genome assembly GCA_037043295.1 of Amiota minor. Classification (NCBI taxonomy): domain Eukaryota; kingdom Metazoa; phylum Arthropoda; class Insecta; order Diptera; family Drosophilidae; genus Amiota; species Amiota minor. Next base: position 3,541,842 of record JBAMAW010002156.1, on the reverse strand, counting down.
TCACTCTCTAACATAGTCACTTACGCGATGTTACCGTTATTTGGCCGAGAGAACGAAACGAGAGAGTAAGCGAACTTCAATTAACATATAATATGTACTTTAGTAGTGGGGTGGATAATGATGTCTTTCTCTCATAGTTGTTAGCAACTCGCACTTTAATGATGCGTTGCGTTTAAGTTGTAGACGCGTGCGCTAAGCTTGCTGAAACTAAACTAAAGTCGCTGCCTGAAGAAGTGAAAGACTTTATTGAGCATAAACGAACACAACGACAACGAAGTCTGCTTGGACTTCGGCGGAGCATATGGAGGCGATTTCCAACACGAATAAACAACTAATAAAGAAAGCATAAACTCACAACACAATCCAATATATGATGGGTCGGTCGGGCATGCAATGCACGAAAAGAAACGAAATATGAATGAAACTTGTAATGATGAAGAAAGAAGCAGCAGCAATAGTGGCAGCAGGGACAGCATAAGAAGAAAAAAAATCGACTGGGAAGGCAGTGAACTTGATCAATGGCATTAAGCTTAGACGAATGATGAGCTCCCTACTTTTATTTTCTATTACCTTAACCTAGTTGTCCTGAAATTATGGTCCGTGATGCCACGAAACAATTGTGTTATATATCCAGTTTCTCCATTTTGTTTAGTCATTGATTAAAAAGAAAGAAAAAAGGTGTACAAAAATTATTTTTTACCACTTTTGCCAAGAAATTGGGGCTCGGTAAATTACACAAGCCTGCATAAATTTCTTTTTTAAAGCTTTTTAAATAATTTTATATAGAACATTATAAATATTAAAGCTTTTGAGAATTGGTCAGCAGACTACATAAATCCGCCATATTATTGTATTATTATTTTTCAAAATAAAATTTCATGCTGGTAAACATACTTTGCTACATCATTTGTTCAGATACAATTTATAATTGGCAAATCTAACGGAAAATCATTCCAAGAAATTTTAACAAGAAACTTAATAAGTGAGGGAGGAAGACTGATAAAAACAAACTTGGAAATTCAATATGACTAAGAGTCAGCCACTGACATTGACCAACACGTCTAAAGGGAGAACCGGAAAATACGAAAAGAGGTCAAAGTAACATACACCAACAACGAACAGAAGTTAAAAACAAAATGCTATAAACAGATAACCAGACAAACAAACCGACAAACTTATGCATGTCTGAAGAGTCTAAGAAGATGACAATCAGACTGATGGACGCTTGGCAATATGTAAAAGTAATTGTACTACTACAATTTAGAACCAAGTGATGAGGAAGGGGTCCAGCTTATTAGGTATTATGTGGCAAGTGCAAGTGAACTTGAAGCATTGCAGTTAACATCAAAGCGTCATATCTTGTATTAAATTGTGGAAAACATTTGTATGCCAAACACGTGAATCTTCTTGTCTCGAAACAAAAAAAAAGTCAATCGCATATTAAGCAATTAACTCATCGCAACACAAATCAAAACTCAACAAAATAAAACAGTCTTTCGTCTGGAAGTATATCTATCTATCTCGAAGTATACGCATTATTTTTGGGTGGCAATTTGGATTGGTTACACACAATTTTAGTCCACAAAGTTGAATGGCTTCTGTTGTTGTCACCCATCACCCATCCATTCAATTTGGAATAACTTAAATGCATGCAAAAATACATATAACGTCATTCCAGAAACTACAAAGACTAAACCTCTGACATCGTTAAGAAATTTCCAGTTTGGACTAGATTATGAAATAGTATATTGTATATCCACAGTATATGGTATGAGTGAGTATGTAATAAATACACTTGTATCTATGCCAGTAAGCTCGATGGCAACGATGACTGTGGAAAGCCGCGAAAATTGTGTCATTGACTTTGGTTGGTCGGTTGGTGGGTTGATTGTTTGGTTGGGAAATTGCAACAAGAAAAAAATAAAACAAATACAATTTTATCAACTTACAAAATAAGTATCTTAATTAAAAATAAAACAAGTTTAAGAATTCTTTAATATGACTATTTTTTCTTTAACATTCAAAATTGTTAACAAGGAATAAAATGTTGGATATACAAATGACAATATGAATTGCTAATAGCAAATTTTGTTCTTGATTTCTAAAACCCGAAAATATCAAAACCTAGGAATTACAAGTAAAATTTTTATATAATGATAGACCCAAAATTAGTAAATTATTTCCGAAATGTGGCTATAAAATAACAAGTTTAATGAAAGAACTAAGAATTTACCAAAGTCTCAAAACCAAAAGCTATGCTAGCGTGAAGCCTTCTTTTCTTTAATTGTAATAAATTTGTTATATAAAATAGTATATAATATATAAATAAATCTTATTATTTTATAGCAACATTTTTCATTGCATTGTCTAGTCAAGCATTTGTCGCTTTTGTTGCTTTTATTTTTTGCATTCCCCAATTTAGAATCTACATCAAAAGGAATAATACGATTTCAGGGCATCTAAGTCATGAAGAATGAGTTCAGAGGAGCTCCAAATGAAGGATAGAAATAGCTAACACTAGACTCATTTTATAGTCGCGCCTCTTAAATAATTTATTTTCCGAAAAAGGGTCTTAATTAGGAAGTAAAACAAACTTTTCGAAATGAACTTTATCTGCTTCTGGTCAAAACTAATCATTTAAGACATTTCTATACAATTGTTGTCATGGTATCTTATATTATATCCCTTTTTATGCCTAAGTATTGTCACAAACTCAATGGATTTTGGTAATGATAACCGAATAACGAACCTACTTCATAACCAGATATTTTAAAAATATAAATTTAGCTGAGTACTTTATGATAGATACATATATTGCACAATACATAATTATAGAAGTTAAAAATAAATTTTTGATGCAAATTATTCACCAACAACTCCCTCCCTGGCTACCGAACTAATTTAACTTATTATACATTTTCACATGTAAACGCAATATAACAATAACAACAACAGCAACAACAACAACAGCTATAATAATACAATCATACAATAATAACAACAATAACATGGCAAATGGCAAATCTTCTAAGCAATTACAAAAGTCAATATATAAATATTTTAGCTTACTATGAAAATCATTTGTCCGTACTTCAATAAATTAGTAATGATGTCATTATGTTAACACATATATGTACATACTCGTATGATAAGAAAACTGCATTGACAATATAATAATATCTATAGGAGTAAACATGGGCATATTGAGCGGCGCTCTGTTAGCCATGTGCATGCAAGCAGGCATTGGATGCATATTGGCAAGACTCCAACTCAGACTCACAAGACCATAGACCTCTGTCTGTTACGAGAGTATTTCTTGATCGTTGACCTCGACCTGAGGTCGGTAAATATTGTTTAAACAATAACAGAAAACGTTAACGTTAACAATCAACGACTGGCACTGTCTTCTTTGCTCACATTACATTATACTTATTTTGTTTATTTTATTTTTTATATTTACAAGCGTTCAACATTTTTGTTTACAACAATAAACTAAACCGACCGACTGAATCATGTCATACTTTATATTTATACACAATACTTGTGTATGTATTTCTTATTGAAAAAAAAAAAAAAAAAAATCCAAGAAAAACCCAAACCTTAACCCAAGCCCAAGCCGAAGTCGAAGCTTTGCTCTGATGTAGCTCACAAGGACATTCAAAGTTATTATTTTTATTAAAATTTACAAATTTCAGATTTCATTCTTCTCTGTTATTGTGATTATATAAAATTCACAATCGTTAATTTTTTTTTTGTTTTTTTTTCATGTTTTTGTGAGGGACCAAACACGCGTGCAGAAATACTTTCACACATCTTAAGTCAATATTTATTTTTGTAGTTGTTATGGTTAAAGTCCGAAAAGCTTAGACGGAAACTAGTTAAATAAATAAAAATTCTCTAGAATATTTACTTAAGTAATTGAACACTGAGTATTCAAGTTAATATTTGATAAAGAGATTCTAAAGTAAAGAACAAGAATATTGAAATCAAATCCTTAAGAAATACGGTTAAAATGCTGCTAAGAAGAATAAATATAGGATTAATTAAAAAATTATCGTTTCTTTTTCATTTTTCTTACAGTGTAAGTTAAAGCTTATCGAGAGAGAGAGACAGACCAATAGAGTTAGCCAACCAAACAACAAAAAATTCAACTCAACATTTCAATAACTACGAAATTGTTTCAAACAGATCTGTGGAACTTAAAGCAAATATTTCGAATTTGGTCATGGTTTGACAGTCTTGTTTAGTGAAATTTTTATATAAGTGAAAATCAAAAACAAGAAAAATGAAGATTAAGAGATTCACGCACCCCTAGAAAACATTGAGCATACAGAAATATTTTATTATTGTGTTGACCTTATGCTTAGGGAAGAGCAGTCAGTATAAACACATACAGCATTTCAACAATGAGAGCTAAATATTTAGATGGAAGTTATATGATCCAATATACCTAGGGTCTTCACATTTGCATGGTTAAAAAAGTTTTTCTAATAAGAACCTGAATTAGAAATTGGGATTGTATGGGAGGTAACCTTCCTAGTGGTCTATGCCGCCTTCTGATTGTCAGTATAAACAAAAAAAACGAAAATTGTTGTAACATGAACATGTCCCGTTCCCATTTTGCGCAAATACTGACTGGCTGCAGCCCATGACCAAAGAAATTTTTTAATATAATATTTTTTAAATTACCGTTAGCCTAAAAATATGTATAAAATAAAAATCATAATCATATTCTACATTTCCTTGAAAACGATCTTGATTTTTTGGCTTTTTTGAAGATGCGCTCAGATTTGTCATAATAAAATGGATATAAAATTGAAGAAAATTTTCTTTAAATTGCTTAAAATAGGCAATTTAATAAAAAACATTAAGGAAGTTAAAAATTAGCCCTTTGTGTTTTAATTTTACTTAAAGCCATTGAAGTTGATTGATTTATTTAGTTTTAACGGCATTGCCTGATGGAGACATTGAATAATCCACAACGAAGGTAAGCCGGATTTTAAAGAAGTCGCAATCTTTTGAAGAGACGCTCGGATTTGCCATAATAAAATGGGAATAAAATCGATGAAAATATTCATTAAAAAAACTTAAAATAAGCAATTTAATAAAAACAATAACAAGGAAGTTAAAAATTAGCCTTTTGTGTTTTAATTTTACTTAAAGCCATTGAAATTGATTGATTTATTTAGGCTGAACGGCATTGCCTGATGGAGACTTATCCATTGAATAATCCACAAAGAAGCCAAGCCGGATTTTAAAGAATGAAACCAGAAAAACAGCTTTTTTATTTCATTTTTTACTATATTTATTGCTTATAAATTGAAAACAAAAACGATTGTCTACTTTTAGGCAAGTAAATAAATTTCGATAAAATTGGCAAAAATTTTAATCAAACCTTTTTATTTAAAAATATTGTTATGCCTCTGTTAAATTTCAGGAAAACTTACTAACCCCATGCATCCACACAAACTGTATTTCATTATTACCAATTCCAATTCTTTAAAAATAACAAAAGTTTCGCCTGCTTAACTTAACAAAAGTACAAACTCATGCAATCCATTTTCTTAGATTTTCCGCCTTTCAAACAACTCTGAAAGTCCTTCACTTTCTCTCTCTCTCTCTCTCTCTAATAACAGCTCTTATTTCACTTAACTAGTATAAAATAGCAGCTATACACTAGCCACCTTCCCTTGGGACCCAGACTTTCCCTTGGATTTTTCTCCTTTTGCTTTGTGGTCATAACGTTTATTTCGTTATCGTCGCCTGCGGTTTGTTTCACATTCTTCTTTTACTTGACTAAGTCATTCATTTATTCATTCATTCATTTGTAAGCTTTCTCATTCTTCTCTAGTTCCTTTTCGAACGTCATTGTAGCCATCGCCATATCATCATCATCATTATCGTCACCGTTGTCAATGTCGTTTATCAACAGCTCAAGTAAAGGAAATATCAATTTTTCTTTGACATTTACCGATGATTTCGTTTAGTAAATTACGCTTACTTGCTGTCGTACCCATACTTTGCCGACATTCTACTTACATTTTTATTTTATTTTTTTTTTTTTTTTCAAAACGGAAATTAAATTGCTACAATGTCCTGTGGCCTCCTTCGTAATCCTAACAAGTATTATGGCACACAATTTGCTTTCATTTCAATTGGGTTAGGTTTCATTTTGTCAAATGGAAATCAATTTTCGTTTATAAATTTTGTATGGCCCGCAAGCAAAGGCTTTACTAGTTCAGATAAGATTAGATTGCACCCTTTAAGCAAGTGCAATTTTTAAAATGATAAAGATACTTACTATCAATAACAATAAATCAGTAATAACGTAATTTTTATAATGAAATCACAAAGTGAATATCAATAATTTAACCAACAATCATCAATAGGTTGATAATTGAAATTGATGACTAAAAGTAATAAAGTAGTTCAAATTGAAATCAACAATGAGGGGTGCCCATTCAACTAGTCAAATTTAAGTAAGAAATAAACAAACAGCGGTTCTACTGTAAAGTTACTCACATACTAAGTAGATAGGCCTCGGTAAACAATTAAAAGGTGTTCATATAAAAAAGAACAAAAGTTTATGACTCATTCACGCAGATATTTTATAATATCTTATAATTCATGGGAAACTTTTAAATTCACCACTTCTATCCGCAATTACAATTATTTATATACATATTAAAAAACAAGAAACTTAAGGGCTCTTTAACTTATTGTACAATATTTCCCAGCGGTTTACTTATTTCTGCTACATACACGTAATAACATTAAGTATACAAGGTATTATATATATTCTCTTGACATAGATGAAAACTTTCGCTATTTATCAATCTTTTGTAGTATATTCCAAAAAGAAATATTTGCTGCAGTAATGTTATCAATTTTATATCAGGTCTTCTTAAAGGAAATACGGGTGCTGATGAAAATTTGATCACAGCTAAAACTACACAAAGTGATAGAAAATGTATGAAAGCTGATGAAGGAGAGACCTTGGAACTTAAGTCTTGTTGTCTTGCAAGTAAAAGAACTCATCTGGCATCCTAAGGAGCTTCAAAGTTTGATATTCTAATCGCCATGTACAGCAAATATGAGTATGAACTCATATTAAGGATTCACAAACAATTCTTGTGTTGTGAGTGTCACTTACTTCCGCTAAAACGACTTGAATAAACGACTATACCTAGTCTAAGGTACTAAAATTACCTGAATTATAAGAGAATCATGTAGCCTGAATGGGTGAATGTATTTCCTGAATATAGTTTTTATATATTTTAATATCATACATAGATCTCAATAAACACAATTACTTATAACACACTTATTTAACTTCTTTCAATGACTGATTGTAAACTAATATATTTTCCTCATTGAATTGTTTTATATCATAATGAACAATAAAGATCCTATAAACAAATAGTAAAAAACAATTTCAAAGACATTAAAAGCAATGACGCATAACAACACAAACAACTGAAGAAACATTGTTAAAAATTTGTTTCATTTTTATGAGCTCCAAGAGAGCATACAATATTAAATTTGTCATATAAATTGACAAAAAAAAATGTGATGAACATATGTGACTTTTTTTATGTGTGTGTGTGTGTATGTGTATGTGTATGTTTTGTATATCCTTTGAAGCAACACGCGCAAAGCCCAAAGATACCACAATTCATTGTCTACAAAATTAATGAATGAAATTTTATTTGGTAGAGAAGCAAAAGCCAAAAAACTACTAAGAAATAAATTAACTCTAATTTTAGCTTAAGGTAAAGTAAAATTGTATCAAAGATAAGCAAACAAACAATGAAACATGGAGAAAACACACAAATAAAACGGATTTAATGTGCGTACACTGAAAGTATGCAACACACATTGTCATTGCTATTAACTTATGTCAAGCTGGTGGATGTGCGTGTGTGTGTGTGCGGGGGATGGTGTTCAATGAATTGAAGGCACGCAAATCTATTAAAATGATAATAACCATAAATATATTTTTACCGAAAACTTTAGCACAAACAAGAACAATTTATTTAAGCACAGGCATCATCATCAACATCATTATCATCATCATGAAAATGCGGCATGCTTTTTGTCTTTGTGCCTTGACAACCCTTGGCAACGTAAAAAAGCCGCATAATCGAGAGATGAGTAACAGAGAGTTAGTAAAACAGTGATAAAGAGAGTGTGAGATATAGCGAGCACGCGCGACTGTGAATATGAGTGAATTTGGAAGGATGATGGGAGGTGGTGGGTGCCTGTACAGAGTGTGTCATGTGAGCATATAAAAGGCATCACCATCTTATGGCTTGGGTGAAGTCTAAACTTTTCGATTTTATTTCAGAATGAAAAGAAGAATCAAACGAATCATATAGTCATCATCAACACAACCAGACACACACACACACACACACACACACACACCTAAACACATAACACATTGCTCATCACACACGATTTCATTCTGAATCAGTTTGTAAATGGAACGAACACACATCAATAATATGAAGAAAGAATGACTTCATAAATCAATAAAATATTGTACTGTACAATAGAAAAACCACAGTTTCAATATTCTTAAGGTCTTGAGATTTAGTCATAGTACGGAAAGGCAATCATCCCATGACATACTTTTAGACTGCAATTCGTTTCAAGTTAATGAAGATTATTGTTTTCAAAATAACGCTACGCTTTCTACGCCCTCCTCACTCACAGACACACACACACACACATACAAACACATAAGAATATGAATGAGAAGAGGCCTGGCACACACACATTCACGCATCTATCATTTTATGCAATACTTGCGCAAATCCTTTCATTCGACTTTCCTTTTTGACTTTATTAAACAAAAAATTATTCTTGTTTGAAATTCCTTACATCATTTTTCGGTGTCATAAATTCTCCATGATTTGCCATTTTTAGAACCATTTTTTATAAATTTTTTTTTTTTTTTTTTTGTTTCTTTAAAACATTTTCGCACAGTTCCGCAAGTACTCAACTTTGTTACGACCGCCTTGAAAATCAATTGGAAAATGCCTTTTTTCAGCTTTCGTCTTATTATTTAAATTTGGCGAGCGAAAAAATTACTCACTCTCGCTCTCTCTCTCGGATGAAACTGTCAAAAATGTTGTGTTGTTACACTACTATTTCACATTTTCTACTACTATTTTATATAGAGTTTGTAACATTAAATTACCGTAAAATTGAGCATAATAACATTCACAAAGAGAACAAGAATTAAAAAGAGTATTAGAGAGAGAGAGAGAGAGAGAGAGAGAACGAGAGTAAAATTCCACGGGACTCGTTGAGAGGAAACGATAATCAAGTTTTGTTTGTTGCCGGCTTTTTTGGGCAAAAAAAAAGCATCATGATTCAGTTGTTTCCTAGAAATGGGTTTACTCCCTAAGAGAAAGGTAATATTTAATGCTTAAGAGGTCAGTCAAATTTTAAAGAACACAAATATAAAAATATATTTAAATGAAACAAGGAAAGTACATACATATAACTCATTTATTAAATTCATCATACAACATGAGTTGATTATTCCCCCCAAACATTGGTTGGATTGGGCAACATTCTTTCTCATATGTGACACAACATTTATTCAGATTTATCTGTATTCTCTATATATATAAAATTGGATGTAGATTTGTAAGAATGTTTGTCTGTTGCCCATGGACTGCGAAACTGTTCAATCGATTTTAATAAAATTTTCTTGGAAACACTAACATAGCCTAGAGAGTGTTTCTGTGAAGTTTGGTATGGATCGGACCACTGGAAAATACGATAATATGATTTTGATTATTAGTTTTTAAAATCAGTGATTCTTTGAGCATAAAGAATATACTCAAGGAAAATTAATCGCTCAAATAAAAAACACAAACCGAAAAAATAATCAAAAGCAAAACAAACATTGCTGGGGCGCAGCAAAGCGCCCCGGGACAGATAGTTCATATATAAAATTAGAAATAAAAAATTAATCAATCTGAAGAAAGCTCAGATTTTCTTATAATATTCAAGAGACCTATGAGTTTTTTGGCTTAACTCAAATTGAGGTATTACTTGTAGCATCAAATGATAATAGTTTCTAGAGTCTTTATTCGATAGAAAAGGTTCAAGATCAAGAAGTTAAAGAAAGAATAAAGAAATAAGATCAAATCACAAATTGAGATTCTTCTGGTTATTTAAGACATGTTATTTATCGTCCCATGGATTGAATTGTGTGAGCTTTTTGGTTTCTCTCAATGTTTATGGTATATAAAATCAATAAACAAATGAAAATATTTTTCTGAAAAGAAATTCATTAACATTTTTCATGTGTGACATCAATCAACAAACAAGAAAAAATATCGCCTTGGAAACAAAAACCAAAAATAGAAATAAGTGTATGCGTATTAATTTGGGTTAGTACAGACAGATCCAAGAACGAGTATTATGTCTGATTAACCGGCATATAAAGACAATCATTAAACATGAAGAAGAATGACGAATCGTCGAGTCTATTGCATATTAACTGGCAATGAATGGAGGAGGCTTTAGCATTGCTTATCTTATCGGACAGAAACTAAAGTCTTAATGGATATAATAATGATTTTGTTTTTGTTTTTTCTTGACATGAATTTATCTTATCTAGCATATACATACATGTGTATGTGATGTGACATGAATAAAAGGAATGATAATAACATGAACTTTGCCCAATTTTTGCATCTGGGAAATATGTTTATTGTCAACTCAACCAAAGTTTTGAAGTTTTGTTTGAAGTAAAAGTTTTCCATACAAAAAAAAAAATTAAATATTGGTCAGACCGATCCAGTTTTTATATATCCTATGCCAATTGTCAAAGAAACTGTACTTATACTTCAAATAAGATTTTGACAACATGTGACACTTTAGCCTATATACTTTACAATGAACTCAAACCTTCCAATAATTGGAGACTTCTGATTTTGACATATCTTCAATGCAAAGCATAAAAGTAGAAAGTCACTAATCATTTATGGGTTCTGCAATGCGTTGCAAACATCACGGCTAAGTGATAATAACCGTGCACACTAATGTAAATAGGAGACGAAGAGAAATCGAAATCAATTCAATGTGAAATTTCAGGGAACAGATATTTATGCAGCTGTTTTTTGTCAACATAAATGGTAATACTGCAAACAATATGATGCTATGGTAACACTGGATGTTGGTTGAAGGATGTTGTGCAAATTTAGCTGAAGAAGAGCATGATAGAAACTTTGAGAGAGATTGAGTAGAGTGAGATGTTGAGAGAGAGAATAAATATATTTGCGGAAGTCACAACCGTGTCTATGTCTATTTATTTATATTTGTTTTTTTTTTTCTGTTTTCTCTATAAATTTCGAAATCATAGCAACAAAGTAAAATGCCTTAATAAACCCAGCGATATACTTTCAAGCATATTTTATAGACAATTAAATCTAGTGCACTCTCATCGCTTACTCAATGCCATCAATGACTCTCTACCCCACCACACCAAATCCCCCCCGCTCCTAATGATTTTCTGTGTGTTTATCTGCCTTGTTATTTTTGCATTCATTCCCTTTTTAGAGCTTCTCGTGGTGTGATGAGGAATGGTTGGATGGGGTAAGGTGACGTGTCACTATGGTTCTCTGAGGTGTGAGCGTATGTGTGTTAGGAAAGCATTATAAAGCGCTAAAAATAAGGCAAAGCAATTTATAAATTTTTTTTATTTCATGTTTTTTTTTTATATTTTGACTAAAAATACTCACTTGACTTTGCTCAGTTGCTGCCGCTGTTGTCACCGATTCTGTTACTGCTGCTGCTGCTGCTGCTACTGCTGCTACTATTGCAATTTGTGTCCGTTGCCGGCTTTAAAATTAAACCGAAGTTAAGTTACAAAAAAAGTTGGAGAAGAGAATCTCTTAACTTAATCAACGACACTTTTTAAATATCTTTCAACAATTTCTATTTAAAAATTTATTTTTTTTTTTTTTGCTTATTTTTGAATTATTTCATACACTGAAAAACACACACACACACGACACAACGTTGTCTCTAACTTCGGCGGGGTGGATGGTAGGGGAGATGGGGCAACGCATGGGACACAAAAGAGGGCTACACACAGATGATGATGATGATGATAGACGTGCGTTGAAAGTTCTACTTTTTTATGTTTTTCGATTTTCTTTATTTTTACAAGCAGACGTTGACACGAAATGATGTGAGACAAGGCGAAGCAACGCGACGCGACAAATAAGATTTACCGTTACGTTGAACGAAACGTTTATCGCTCGCGTGCAGGCCAAATTAGAACTAAAAGGGTGTCAGCAGACACCGACAGACCAACCGGCCGTGCAATACTCACTTACGCATAGATCATACGCCGAGTAAACCCGAACCGAGTCGCACCGAGCCGACCGGGACAACGCACTGTCTGTTTTTTCTCTGTGACTTTATTCTCTCTGTCTCTCTCTCTCTATCTCTCTATAAATATTATTTCTCCACAATTTATTCGTTGGTGTTGCTTTTCGTTCAATTTAGCTCCCCCTTTTCTCGCGGCAGCGCGCGCGCAATGACGCAATGGATTGTTGAAGCGTGTAAAAACGAGGTGGCGAGTGAGTGGTGAATAATGGGTGAAAAGTTATGAACAGCCAGGCAATGTAAATCTTTTTTTAAAAAAACACACACCCTTTGTATTATGTCGACGGCGATGATGTTGTTTCGACGTCTTTGTGGCTATGACTGTCGCGTCGTTGCCGTCAATAAACCGCCCTTCGTCGTCAATGTTTCTGTTTCTGGTCCTGTTATTATTACTTTTTTTTTTTTTTCTGTTTGTTATTATAATTGTTCTTTTTCTTGATAAACGTTCTGCCTTCCTTTATCCTTTGCCGTTGCCCATTCGCTTGTTCTCTCGTTTGTGTATTGTTTCGTTTTAAACACTCACACACGCACCTATATGAATAATATTTCGTTTTTCAACTTGAATGAATATATTTCTTTTTGGTTTTTAGTAGCGCCCTTTTCTTTTTCTATTGCTTCTTGGTATTTTCCTTTTACATGTAGGACAACGCATGCGTTTTCTCTTTTATTTTTTTTAAAGTATTTTTTTGTTTTTAGTTTTGTTTGTTTGAGTTATCAAAGCTTCCTAGATTTCAATTGAAATTTTATAATTTTATAGGAACAAGTAATTTAAAGATCATCTAAGGCGCTTTATAAAATGAAATGAGATGTGATGAGATGACAACATTGCATATTGTAATGACCTTGAAAATCACACACTCAAACGCTCACACGCATACATTTTATTGTAGTTTTCAATATCAATGCATTTCTAGTCATGCTTCACCTTATACTATAAAGAATTAAAAGAAGAAAAAGAAAAAATAAGTGTAAAGACATATGCATTGTCGTCTTAAAAATATTTACAATAACAAGAAACATAAGAAAAAACCAGTCTCCTTTTCAACAAAAATATTTTAATGAAAATAAAATTTCATATTAAAAAAACAAAAAACCCAAAAAATTAGTCATTTTTGATATCAACAAAAACTTGATTGAAAATGGGTTAATTTAGTTAAGTTAACAGTTGATCTTCATAGTGTAATTTAGCACTGTTACTTAAATTAACAGATGATGTTCATAAGTATGGTAAGTAGCATGTGGCTGTTAAAAACGCAATGTTTTCTGAATGCGCGCGATTTTAGATCCACTCAACATTGATGCTGTTAAAAACGCAATGTTTTCTGATTGTGCGCGGTTTTCGATCCACTCAACATTGATGCTGTTAACATGTAAAACGCGCTGCTATTGTTGCAATGCTAATGCATGCTTTCCGATTTATGTTAACAGTTGGTGCTGCTTTTGCTGCCGCTACTGCTGCTGATGCATTTGTCACAACGAGATGAAATATTACAAGCAACAAAATCAAGTTATTGTTTTGCCACTTCCATATTTTGCGTCTGTATAGATCTTAAGATGAAACAGAATCCATCCTCTCTCAAACCTATAACTCATTTCTGTTCATACAGAATGCATTTCTTCATATTACTCCAACGGATGTAAACGATAGTTAATTAATATGGAAAATGTTTCAACAACCGTCGTTCATGAAAACGTGTTCACGAAACTAAGCATGCCATGTAACTAGAAAATGATCTATCTCTTCATTTGAAGTTTCCTAGTGACATTAGTAAGTAATTAAATAATAATAATGTGTGATTTTATTTTGAATCTAATTAATTCCTAGCAATCTTTCATATTGTTTAATCAAAAGAGCACAAGAAATAAAATTGAAATCCATAAAGAAATCTTGGAGAGGTGTTTATCAAAGACTACTTGATGAATTCTAAGATCCGCAACTAAACTTTGTATGACGAGGTTTCCGGACCCAAACGGTACCAAAGTGAACCCTATTTCAAAGACTTCTTTGTCCGTCCGTCCATCCTCGGGTCATATCTCATGAACCGTAGTAGGTAGAACGTTGAAATTTTCACAGAAGGTGTAGCTCTATCCGGGTATCAGCAACAAATACTAAGACTAAAATATTTTTAAGAACTTAAAGGGGTCCCCATACAAGAAACATTTTGGTTTGTATTGCAGCTATACGATCCAGTAATCCCACGATCTTAAAATTTAGATGGTTGGTGGCTATACATACATATATATATAATATAATGTCTGGTATGTTGCATGTTACGTCACTGTTTGTTAAATGCCCTTTGTCTTGCATACTGTGCTTGTGCGCTTCTTAAATCCATCAGCCTGTTAATAATTGCTGTGCTACGCTGCACTTCAAGAAGCTTGAAGTTACATTGTACTTTGCTATATAAACATGATGACATGATTACCTTCAAGTCAACTCGACTTTCTGCACTTGCGAATTGACTGAAGACGTGGTCGGATGCAAGTCACTTTAGTCCCTCTACTTGTTATGATTTACAATTTTCTATCTTGACAAAATGCACAAGGCACAGCAAGAGAAACGGTCCCATTACTGTTCCCCCCATGACATGAGTCGTTCTAAGCCACGAGTGTCCGACCTTCCATGCAAAAAAAAATACTTGTTGCTGAGTGAAGAGCAAAAACGAATGAAATTTTTTTTTTTCCTATCTTCTCTGTTTGTCACTTGGGCCACATTCAAATTTGACTTGTGCCATAAATAAAAAATCATAAAATCAAATAATAAATAAATAAATCAGCAACAGTAGATGACTCAATACAGTACCTTCCTCAAAACAGAGTGATTATCATGAAAACTTGGGAACGTAAACAAGTTTTGTAACATAAACTTCTCTATCACATAAGACGCCAGAATAGAAATTCCACTCTTATTCAGGAACACTTAACGGTAATGAATCTTGTTTCCTAATTAGGTCATAAGCTTTTTCTTTACCAAAAAGTAACTTTATTGTGAATTGTTTAATGTGGCTTAACAATTATTTTTTTTGTTTAATTGAAGCTGTTAAAATCGCTTTGTTTTAACATTGCGCGATTCTTTCGAAGCAATTAAATAATATTTGACTGTTAAAAACGCATATGAATCGCTCATTCTGTTATTCTCGGACTGTTTTTACTTCATCTTTAACCATTAATGCTTACAATATGGTGCTGGTACTAAAGCACTTGCCATAAAGCAAGTTACATGAAGATAATAAAAGATAATATTGTACAAACCTCAAAAACAAGTTAAGTTTTACGGAAGAAAAACATTTTATATGTGTGAGAGAGAGTCTCCATGTTGCATGTTCTCTCAATAATGTATTTTCTGTAGATACTCAGTTTATGACTCCCCTACTCAATAACTGGGCGTTATTTGTTTGGGTCGTTTTACTGTTTTGGTTTTATTATTTAATCTTACAACAATATGATAATTTGTTGTTTATGTTATTTTATTTTAGTGTTTTTTTTTTTTTTTAGATATCTTTTTGTCATGGTTTTATGCTCTTCTTTATAGCATAATTATTTTTATATATTGTAGTTTTGTTTTTATATTTGATATTGCCTCTTTTTTATGATTTCCATGTTATTCTTTTGTGAGTTTTCCCCAATAACAAATGTTGGTTAATTTTTATTAATATTTTCCTCTTTTTATGATTTTTATTTATGAAATTCATTTTCTTTAAAGAAATTTGGGTCACGTCATTTAGCCATTACAATCTTTTAACAAAAATGACAAAGTTAGGTTGAATTTCATTTCCTTTTAATATCAATTTGCATTGATATGTGTAACATAAAATTACATTATTTGGAACAAAACTTAGAACTGGAAACGTCAATTGCAAAATAAACAAAATTCAAGGAAATCAACTTTGTAAAAAAATAAATGCGCAAAATTAAATTCTGTTAACCTGTCTTGGTTTAAGTAATGAAGGAAATTAGGTCATTAAACGCATCGACTTTCACATTACGACACGGCTATCGTCTTCATATATGTACATATATATATCAACACCGTTATAAAATCGGAATCAATCACGTATGGTATTTAAATGTACTTGACTTAACTCAAGTTGTCTGACTTCATTATGAACGTGGTTAGTACGAGACAACAAAAACAACAATTCGCTGACTTGACCAAAATCAGCGAACTCAAAGAATCCACAAGAATCGTGCAAATAACCGAAAAATGGAAAACCGACCTAACCATGTGAGGCAATAAAAGAACCTTCAAAAGTGAAAGTTGCTAAAGAATTGTTATAGTATCAAGTGATAACAACAACAAAACTCATTTTTATGAAATTATATTTTAAATGTGAAATTCCAAAAAATAATAAATATAATAAAACATTTTTCAAGGCTTCCTTTAGTTTTTATGATGTTTTTTTTTGTTTTTTTCTTTTTTAGTATACCAAATGAAATCTGCACAATTTTTGGTGAAATCGGTTTCTTTGTAGATTATCATTTATCAAGTGCATAGTGTTGTATTTTATTATAAACTACGAGTATAACAAATTGTGCTTTTTGCCAACTTCCTACTCAAATACAAAGTTGTTTAAGAATATAATTTTCGAGTAATTTAAACAGGTGATTATTTTTTATAATTCATTGGGTGGTTAAAAAAAAGCATTCCACTTCTTTTGAAATGATAACTTTATTTTTTAAAAAGTTGCCCAATATATCATTGAATATTGTTCATTCAATTTTTGAATTCAATCTGATATTCAACATTAAATTCAAAATTACAATACATCAAAGAAAGGAAAACATTAAGGGATACAAAAAGATCTTAAAACAAGAGATGAGTGAAAGTTTTAATATACAAATTCAAATTATTTATGCAATACAATCTGCAGTAAATAAATTATGTCTCATATCTATCTATCTACACATAGTATAAAAAAAGTATCCTCGGCGCGTCTGTCTGTCTGACAGCGGATAACTCAAAAAGTACCGAATGAATTTTCATACTGTTTTCACCAAAGGACGGAGAGATTCATCAGGAAGGTTTTAGGTGTATAAGTCACTAAGATTTTGTGTAAATTGGTTGAAATATGACGATGAGAAATGAAAATGTCAGAAAAAATAATGCCGTGAATTTTCCTGTAACCGATAACGTCGTAGACATCAAAGGATTTCTTTGGACATCATTTGATAGAATTTTTGTATTGAACTATGGGGTCACATGGATGGTTCTTAGCTATATTTGGGCCCGGTAGGTGGCACGGTTGTCGAGATACAAACATTTTTTTTTTTTCTATCGGAATCAATTACATATTTATGTCTGTTTCTAGCATTTAGAGTTATCCGACCCAAATTGCTCCGAACGTCCATGTTTCACTAATTCGATTTAATGTTGACATCACATCGGGGGCGTAGCAATAAAACATAAACTTCATTTATAGTTTAATTCGTATTCCAGTAAGTATAAAGTATAAATCAATTGACCAAGAGTATCTCAGGTTGCTTAAACTAGGCTTGTTGTCAATTGACAATAAATTTTCCAAATTTTTTCAGTCCCGAAATTAAAATACCAACAAATAAAGTTATGACAATGAATTATCAAAATTTAACTTTGTTCAAATTGTAAGAAGTAATAAAAGTGTTTTGGAGAAAGGCTTTTCACGATGATTTGGTATATAATATTGTATATTTTTATTTCATGATGATGAAATCTGATAACAGAACGTGTAACACTAATGAATCCTTCTAATACATTTTACAATTATGATGCAGATACGGGTAACACAGAGACAAAGCATTGTTAAGTGAACTCCGTTACAATATAATAAAAATAATAAATAAATTGTGTAAATAAAAAATATAAGTTTCTTCAAACAGATACAACGGTTGTTTGCCTATAACAGTACAACGAATATCAATGACCGATAATGTGCTCGTGTTGGTCAAAATTGAAATGCCTCATAAATTCAATATTTAAATTTTCTTTTTTTATTTCAAGTCAACTCTTCGCTATAAGCCAAATTTAACAACATGAGATACAAATGTCTCTATGAGATAAATTTTTTGTCTTTTACTACAAATTACCTACATAGTATATCTTATATGATCGAACGTGTGTGTGTGTGTGTGTGTGTGTGTGTCTGTGTTGTGTGTTAAAAAGATTTTAAGCGTCACACACACATACAGATACAAACATATGTCTGTATAAGTTTGGCCAATATTAAGTGAATTTCTTTGTTGTTATTGCCTGCCTTTTGTTGGTCTTGGCTTTTGCTTGAAGTTTGTTGTTTTGTTGTGCGCGTTTAGAGCTTGAAGAGTAAAAAGCAAAAAATTGTAAAAAAAAACAAAAACTAAGAAAAAAAAAAAATGCTGATTTTTATTTATTTTTTTTTGGTTTTGTTTTTGTTTTTCGTATTTTTGTTCCGATTTTCATTACATTTTCGCTTCGTGTTCGCTGTCATAGTCATCATCGTCACCATCACCGTACTCGTCGTCGCCTTAGTCTTCGGTATTCGGTTGTATCTTTTTCTGAGCCGCCACTGCCGTCTTAACTGATTTCCTCATACAATTTCAGTTCGATTTCAGCCAGCGGCGGCAACGGCAGCATTCTTTCTCTGCTCTCTCAGTTTTATAAATGCAAAAAAAAAAAATATTGAAACTTATTGAAAATAATCAACTTACAAAAATCCATATATGTAATTTAATTGAAATATAATATTATTATTTTTGTGTTTAATTTTCTTACAAATTCTGTTTGTAAAACAGTAAGGAAAACAATGTTATAAATATACAATAAAAAGAAAAATTTTATTAAATCGAAAATTGTTGCTAAATCTTTAGAGCAATAACAAAAATTGAAAATAATATTTCGAAAATAAATAAACGGCTTTAAATCAAAACAAAAATTGCTAAATAAGCAAAAGAAATAATAAAAAAAAAACAAATAATAATAATAAATAAATTTTGTTACGTGAATTTAATAACATAAAATCATTTCTATAGAATAGATAAATTCCTACTGCATTGTGGTGACCAATTCTCACAAATTGCAAAGAACAGAAAACAGAAAAACAAAATCGCACTCAACGATTTTTCAGCTTTGTTTTCTATTTGTTGTTTGAATTTTCCCACTCAAAACGTTGTTTGGTGAGTAATTTTTTTTTTTTTTTTTTGATTTTTCTTTGAGATTTTTCTTGCTTTGTTTTGAATTTCCTTTCTGATTTTTCTTTTAGTTTGCTTTGTTTTTTGTCTTATTTGATATTTAATTTAATTTTTGTTTGAGTTTTTCTTTCTGTTTTGCTTGCATTAGTTGACTTTCCGCTTTACTGGTTTTTTTTTTTTTTTTTTTTTTTACTTACTATTAACTTACCATTTTTGTTTAGTTACTGGAAAATTCATGTTCTCTCGTGATTTTTCACTTAGTTTATATTTTTAGTTAGTTGATTTTCCCAACAACAACAACATTTTTGAAGGTTTAAATATTTCGCAAAATTTCTTAAACATTTTTTTTTTTTTTTTGTAATATAACAAAATGTGTAGTCCTCATATTGTAAATTTCAATGTTCAAGGTTCAAACCCCCTTTCTGGCTCATTTGGTTTATTTGTTTCATGAAATCCTGCAAGAAAATTATATTACATAAATCATATGAAAGTAAATATTGTTTATAATTTAAATTTTCAATTTTTATTATTTATAATAAATATCCATCGCAACAATATGAAATTATCTGATGAAACCTTAAATATGATCTTCTTCTTTCACGGCCTTCATAACCCGAGGTCTTGCAGACATAATTTAGCTTAATTATACCAGATAAAGTCCTTTCTATGAGTTTGTTCAATTTTAAGTTGTGTTAAATTTTTATAAAAGCTGTGCAAAATCATAAGAAATATTCCAAGGTCTCCTCTTCATCGCTTTGCATACATTTCCTGCTTTCCCCAGAAGACATAGCCTTCATATAAAATTCAATTCTTAATTATAATATGTAGTGGTTTGCTTATTAATATTATTATTATTATTATAATTATTTAGTTTTTGTCAATTAGCCCCCAGTAGTTTCACAGGTTTCTAATAGATTTTACAATGCTAGTGGGAAATCATATGTGTATTTTTATAGCTTCCTATAATTATTAATAATCATTTACATTCGAAACTAGATAAAAGGTACACAAGCTTCGGTTAGCCAAATTTAATGTTCTGCCTTATTTTCTACACAATAATTATATTTTTCTTAATGATATAAATAAAATGAAATGGTTTTTGTTTCATATCTCATATCACTTATATGTTTATTAAAATTTTCAAAGCAAACCAAATGATGACTATTAATAACTTTTGCTAATGTTTAATTTGCCAAAAAATATTATATTGTATTATTGTAAATTTCACCACGTTTCTCATGACATCTTTCTTCTTTACTATATTGAAATTTTATGCCAAAAACCGGTATTGAATATACATAAAATTATAAAATAAAAAAATAGGCCAAGTGCGAGTCAGACTCGTACACGGAGGGTTCCGTACCAGATTGGGATTTGTATGGGAGGTACGCCTCCTAGTTGGCCGATTTGACTGATACCAACAAATATTCCGCGCTTATAACAGAAACTTATAGTGTCTATATTTTAGTTCGATGGGACAAAACACAAAGAAGTTTTTTTAATAAAAACCTGAATTTTAATGGGGTTTGTATGGGAGGTACCCTTCTTAGTGGTCCGATCAAACTGATATTTCGACAATTTAAGTTTCTAATTCATAGCCACCAACCATCTAAATTTCAAAATCGTAGGATTACTGGATCGTAAAGCTGCCTTACAAACAAAAAAGTTTCTTGTATGGGAGGCCCTTTAAGTTCTTAAATATATTTCAGTTTTAGTAAATGTTGCTGATGCCAGGATAGAACTACAGATTCTGTGAAAATTTCAACTCTTTAACTATTACGGTTGATGAGATATGACCCGAGGGAGGACGGACGGACGGACGGACAACGAAATCTCTGCAATACCCTTTGGGCCCTTAACCCTAAAAAAGGCAAGAATTTATACTATTTAATTCTCTTTCATATCATAATATAAATGTTTATAGATTCACTACAAATCAAGAAATAAGTTTTTGAGATTGAAACGTTGGGTGAGTGTTAACCAATTTGGTTCATATAGTTCAAACTGTTTTAAAACAATATAATTGTGATAAAATTAACTATTCTATTTAAGCACATTTTGAATGATTACATACAGTATTGCATTTATCCTGGCCTTAAACAATTAAAGTTCACTAAGGTCAGCATAAGAATTTGTAATCAAGAAGTGATGCTCAGACTACATAAGTTTAAGACCAGCTGACTTAATACTTCAATTTTTATTTACTTTTATTCCCTGATTAGTTTAGAAGCCCAAGTAAAGTTTTTATATTCTACGCAATCAAGATAAAAATGATTAAAAGTGATTTAAATAATTATTTTAATCAAAGCATACATAACTGAAGCAAATTAGATTAAAGTTTATTAATTTCATTCTAATTGAATTAATGATTGAAACTTGATTAAAATTACATTTTAATTACAATGATGATTCATCAGAGAGATAATTTCAAGAATTGTGATTAAAATTTAATTAAAGCAGTAAAATTATGTGTGTTTATACACACATAATTAATAGTTAGGTATGACAATAAGTTCGTTGCCTAAGTCTTTTGTTTTTGCACCCATTGTGTGCACAAAATAAAATCGTAGACACTTAAATTAAATTTATTATAAGTATTTCTCCCTCCCTCTCTCTCTCTCATTCTATAGTTTTCGACGCAATTATTTTTTGTTGGTTTTTTGTACTTCATTTTTTTAAATTTTAAATTTATTTATTATATTTTTCTTTTTATTAGTTTGACATTGAAGTGCTCAATTATTGTTTAAACAAATTGTTGAACCCACTAACAAAATGTTCAAAGTGAAGGTCTACAGGCCAAACTTAATAAATTTTTAAAACAGAATCAAAACTACAAATACTGAAATACTTATAATAAAATAAATGCTAATAAATATGGACAATATGTACAATAGTAAGTACATACAAATATATTGTAAATTTATATATAAATATTAATTTAGTTGAGTTTAAATTTGTTTCTCTTGTCAATTTGGAACAAGGTGATTCTCAAACCATCCCATATTTTCACCCAGCAGTCTTACGGTCCATTGTAATACCTGAAAGAATGGGGTTGTACACCAAAAAGAGCCAGTGAATAGATTCCCCTGAAAAATGGTCTTCCAAGAAACGCAAGGCCCTACTTTCTCTACATGGCTACAACAACAGAAGCCTTTGAGGAACCATGCTTCGTTTGACCCTTTAGCAAGATAGTGTAGTGACTCATTGAGACTCATCACCCGTATCCTGTTCATGTGACATATATTTTTGTAACTCACTCATCTTTATGCTACATAACAAAACAAAATAAATGATCTTGTAATCAACATTGAATGAATTTTTTTGACAGTTGATTGTTTTGGTCAAATATGAGTGAGTGAGTGACTGAGTTAGGCCTCAACAAAAGTGGTATCTTTAGCAATATCTGCAATTGAATATCACTGATCGATCGTATAGAGCAGGGGTGTCCAACCTTTTTGGTTCCCTAGGCCAGATTACAAGAAGTCGTGGTGTTTTGGGCCACAAGTATAATATGATCTTTGATGTAAGTTGTTCTCTTTTCTTCCTCATGTTTGTCACTTTAGTCGCATTAGGCCGCACTGATACTTGCCTTGGGCTGCGGGTTGAACAGCCCTGGTATAGAGCAATAGACAATTTCAAACGACATTTTCTCAACATTATTTATTGTTTTTTTGTTCACTTCATAGATCAGTGAAGCGAAACGAATGCCTCAGGTTGCCCTTTAGTGCAGCAGCGCGTTTATAAGTAAGTAGCTTCCTACTAAGTACTACTCATCTACAATATCATTGTATTGTATTGTAGATACTCATTCAGTTACTTACTTGCTTACTTAAGTACTTACTAACTACTCGACCTGGTGATTCGCTAAATGTTTGTTTGTGCTCAATATTTGAAGATTTCTTATATAATCAAAATATTAACGTTGCCTAATTAACAACATATTAACTTTTCTTTCTTTTTCTTTCAAATTAGTCAAATTAAATATTTTGCAATTTCTGTTGGTTTGGTTTCATCGCAAGATACATAGATACATCGATAAATATATAAATTGTTGTACATAAATACAGAAAAAAAAAACTTCGCAGAAATAACATTAATTAGCAAACCAAAAGTTACAACCAAACGACGCGTTCATGTCATTATTGAATTTGCATCTTATTAAATATTTATTATTTTCATTTATTATTAAGTTTTTGACGTCGTCGTATTCGTCATTTCATCAATACTTTCCTTTTATATTTCTTTTTTCTTTTAGTTTTTTTTTTTTTTTGGCGCATTTTTTTCTATATACTTTTTCTTTATATTTTATGGATTTTATTTACGTGGAATTTAAATTTAAATATGCAATACAACACGTGCCGTGCCAGTTAACTCTTAAATTCCATTCTATTCATATAAGTTTTTTTTTATTTTTTTGACATAAAATCTTACTTTTAGAGTGTCATTAATTAATTACATTTTATAGACATAGGTAAAGTTGGATATATTTATTCAACCATCATGAATTATTTGTTTCCCTCGACTAGTATCCTTAAGGAACATTAGGCAGCCCAATCAATTTACCTATTAGAATGGGGCTAGATCCAAAATATACAGATGCTTGTTGAGGATATACCCTAGATCAAGGATGACTAACCTTTATTGGTGAACTTGCCATTTTTTATAAAAAAATATGTAATAATATTGTGGCATGACGTGCCGTCGAAGAATCTTGACTTAGTGATTTAATGGACAGAAACTAGTAATGCAATTGTAATGTTTACTATTTTATGTTTAGTTAAATATAAGATAAAATTTAGTGTGATTTCTGCTATTGCAAATTAGATGCTAGATGTCTTATATTACGCTTATACTTTGTTACTTTTAGCAGAAGGCAAGCTGAACTGGAGTCATCTGACAAAAGGTTTCAATGCAAGTTAATATTAAGCATAGGTAGATGCAAATATTGTTAAGATAGCAAAAGCCAGTTTCTTCATACAACTAAATACCTCTGGAGTTAAGTCACACGTTTTCATAATTTTGGTTTTGACATTTTTACTCATATTCCCGGATAGTCTTTCTATGTCTTAAACGGTAAATTTCTGAACCCATTTTCAACTAGACTGGAAGTCAATCAGCTGCATTTTAATTTCTTTAATCTCCAAGCAATCAAGTTTAGAAAAGTTGAATTTATGGACTGAAGTCACATCAGGATACACAGTAAATTTGAGTGTTTCCTTTAATTCTATGAACTGACAAAATCTTGCTTCAAATTGTTGTATGAAAGGCACAACCTAGTGGTAGTCCAAACAGACTAATACCGACAAATGTGCATCGTCTTGTGAAAAGATATCTAGGTGCAGGTCTCTAGGAACTGAAGGACTAGAGTGCATAGAGATGGATAGACGGACAGCAGTGCTACTTAATTATTGTTTCTATTTTAATCTTGTACGATGGTACGGAGGAATCCTTGTGTGAGTCTGACTCGATTTTTATATATTTCTATTTTGAAAAGTATTGTCACTCTTTTTTTTTTTTTTTTGTCAGTTCGTTTCCTTTTTCTTTAACGGGTGTTTTATTCTGATCTGGAAACCAGATTTTGGATTGTATTTTCTGAGTGTGTCACGTGGATTTTTCTTCTAAACATTCCTTTTTCCTTTTTTTTTTTGCCATAGCATCTTACAATATTGTAAAACATTTGTTACATCAATTCTCAATAGAGGAGAAGAGCCAACGATTTCTATATCTCAATGTAAAGAATGCTCTAATTGCGTTGTTTACAAAATCAGCAACTTAATAATTACAACATTCTGGTTTTTTTTTTTCTCTTGTTTTCATTAAGTTCGGTATCTTACTTCATATTCGTCAACAGCATCTATTGTCTATGCCAGTTGAGGATATGAAAACTTTAATAATCTCAATATAATTAGCTATAATTTGCATTATATATTTACACTTATTATCGTCATGGAATATTCTGTATAAGTCATGTAACTTCGCATAATAAATATAATGACTAGAAAGGAATTTGTATTTTGTTTTAATTATTGGATACAATTTTTTAATTGGAATTTTTCTTACCAACTACAACGAGTATGTCACATGACATAATAATACAATAATTACGACTTTCAAAAAATTTTCCTTTTCTTTTTCTCCTAAGAACTTGTTAAATATATTTTATATTGGAACAACTTGATACAAAAGCCACATATTCCAACTCTTTAATATTGACTTTATAACCGAACAATGATAGAACTACAAAATTTGATGTAAAATTATGCGCAAAATGCAAGACAAAGATTGACGACAAAAGTTAAGCACTACTTATTTTATTTCGAAATCGAAATTGTACCTAGTACTTCTATAAAACCAGTTTTTATTTACCAAAATATCATGTGTGTATACATACTAGTATCTTACAAATATAAAGATTTATTGAATGCACTGAGACTAGCAAACAAAAATAATAAGAAATAAAAGTGCTTGACATCTAAAAGTCTAAACTATGAACAAGAAGTTTAGGTTAACAATTTGTCGGTTACTTGAAGTTGCTTCAGTGACCTTCAAGTGTATTTTGTTGAAACCATTTCAATCTATCAAAACTTAATACACAATACAATAAATAGTCAGTGGTATGTAGACAATGAATTTATTTAATTGCAAACTAATTATAGTTAAGGTGATATATTAAATCTAGACAGAAACTAAGGGAAAAAAATATAATAAAAATTTAATTAACACAAATGTGTGCTAATTAAACTAAGTAAGTGAGTAAACTAAGCCAAGACACAGTTCACATGACGTTAATATGCCAAAGCTACATACGTATAAGTATGTATACAATAAATCCACAAAAGATACTATGATACAAAGTTATAATACTATCACACTACACACATCCGAATTCAAATTGAACCTGCACCAGCAAAATGAAAAAAGAAACAAAAAAGAAAAAAAGGGTTAAGTTCGGCTATGCCGAATTTGATATACTCTCTTTACGCATCTGTGACTAAGCATACAGAAATATTTAATTATTGATTTGATTTATGCTTAGGGTAGAGTCAGCATAAATTTGCACGGTTCGTGATTATGGATTAAATACTTATAATGTCCAAATTTCAGTTCGATAACACAAAAAACAAAAAAGTTTTTCTAATAATAACCTGAATTTTAATGGGGGTTTGTATGGGAGATACCCTCCCTAGCAGTCCGATTCGGCTGGTTCTGACAAATGTCTAGTGCCTATTTTGGGAACTTATAGTGTCAAAATTTCAGTTCGATAAGTAGTACTAAAACAAAAAAGGTTTTCGAATCTGAATTTTAAATGGGGTTTGTATGGGAGTTGCATAGGGGGGCTATTGGTCCGATTTGGTTGGTTGGTTTGGGAACAGTTTGTATACATACGGGCGGACAGACGGACATGGCTTAATTAACTCGTCTCTCGTCAGATCAAAAGTGTAAGTATATGTATTCTTTTTTGGGGTGCCTGATGTCTCCTTCTGTCTGCTACAAACTTCATGACAAACTTATAATACTATTCACTGCGTGAAGACTACAATTAAGCTTAATCGAACATGACCGTGACCGTGTGCTTGAAATGCGTTTTAACACTTTGAGATACATACTCACATGTATATAGATATTTGTATACATATATAAAATGGAAATCAAGCTGATATTCATTTTATTCGAACTGCATCCGCACGCAGAAGATGAAGAGATATATCGGCAGAGCCAACTGCTTGGCCTTGACACAAATAACATGTTAATCTTCAAAATACTCACACACTCAATCACTGAGACCCAGACAGCATACCTTTAAAAAAAAAAAATGCCAACGATTCACATGGAAGCCCCAAATCAAATCACATCAGACCACATACTTTTCAAGCTACTGCTTACAAACTACGCGCATTTTTATCTCACGGATACGTAAGCGCGTCATTTATTTTGACTTTATTTAATAGTCTGTTTTCCTCATCATCATCATACTACAGTATTTTGGTTGGTTAGTACACAACTTTTATTTATTGTTATGTATCTACAGATACATAAATATCTTTACACACACATACCCATAGAAGTACTACAACGGAGTCTATCTACATACCTATCTAATATCTATTGTTTGTTTGCCATTTGCGTATGCAGTGCGTAAGTGTTTGTTTATATACATATGTATGTCTCGTATGTACGTACATACATGTATACTTAATATGATTGTGTGTGTGATTTCGAGGCGAGTGCATGCTTTGATTTTAATTAGATTCTTTTGTTGTTGATGCGTAATTTTATAAAAGTATGTAAGTATTATATACTTTGTATGTTATTATGTTGTAACCCTGAAGCTTCAGTTATCTTATTGTTGTTATTATTATAGTGTGGCTGTATTGCTAGTGGCGTAAGATTTTATACCTACTACATACATAGATACTTCAAGTGCTGAAAATTTTACTTATTTGTTATGTGTCGATCGATAAGTCAACACTGAACCATGGGAAAGTCTAACCTATTCTATGAGAAAGTATTTCTTGTTGGTTTTATTGACTTTTCAATATACTTTCTTACAGATACAATTTTCAAGAGATGTGTAATTGTTAATTTACAACTTTGAATTCTTTAAAAAATAAAAATAAAAAGAAATTAATCCGAATTTGTTCTGTTTTTTTTTTTTTTTTTTATTTTATTTATTAATGATTTGAAATTTCGATTCTCAGTGAAAAATATGAAAGGCCTAAAATTTAGTAATTTCGTTTTGTCGTCAACCTGGGGCTTGAATTAAGTTAGTTATCTATCTGGCAATCTATTGGTAAAAGGATTTTATAAGTTAGTATTTTTGGGTATCCAAAAATTTGTTCCAGCTATCACACACTGATGATCGTGCATAGTTTGTTTGACGTCTTGGAACATTTTGTAGGCTCCCTCTAAAACGTTCCGAAAAACTTGGAATCGGAACCGATGAACGCTTTGCTGATGGTTTTGTCTTGATTGTCATACGAAATTTTGGTGATGAAATGTAATCAGAATCCTTCTTTGCTTCATTTTCGATGGATCGATTCTTTTTTGTTCGGTTTGTTACTCTCTTGCAAGTGCCCTGGGGACATTGCTGCTCAGATAAATACTGCGAACGTATCAATTGATCGGTTATAGTAGGTGATGCCTTATTGTGAGCCATCTTTTTATTAGATTGAGGCCTATTTCCATTAAAGCGGACCTGAATCTGTTTCTCAAAGCCACTGAGTTTGCGTTTTACTCTCGTTGGCAGTGGTACCACATAGCGTGGAGGTGCGACTTCTTTCTTTGGCAGCCTACCCCATGGACTCTTCGGTGGAATATCCATTAATTTGAAGTCAGGAACTGACGAGTTCATCTGGCTTTCAGCTGGACGGCTCAATGTCTGGTATCTACGACGTGATCCATCGAATTTAGGTGGCGCCGGTTTTCGATAGTTCCGAACTCTTAGATTAGAAAATTCAACACGATAGCTCCTATCTGGGTCATCCTCATTAGCTTCTGAGATGATTTTCCTTTCGTCTGGACAACTATCCCATTGATGCCAATATTGTTCTTCATTTGATTGATTTCTTGTTGGACGTAATCGCTTCTTTTTACGGTCCTTGGGGTATTCAATTTCCTGTTCCTCTTCTTCCTCTGTTTGCTCTCTATACCAATTAAGTACAGGTCTTGCAGTTTCCTCAGGTCCACCATAATCTACTGGATTTAGTGGTTGAAAAGGTTTATGTGACATTTTTGGCAACTTGATTTTACGCTCAGGCTCAGTACGGTTCCGCCATTGATGATATAAGTCTGTATAAGATTCCTGGTCGGATGCATATACATCTTCCGCACGATGATCTGGAGAATCATTCCATTTAACCCAATTTCGATTATTTTCGGGTTCATCATCGCCGGAAGAGGTGATCCTAGGTCGAGACCGTTGCTTCAATATTTCTATACTTTCATTAGGATGTTCTTCTCTGCTAAAAGTCTTATAAAGGCGCTCATTGTAACGCGGGTCGAAATCGCCATCGTATTTATCGGCATCTTCCATTGTGGGCACCTGATGCCTACTATCCTTTCTTATATATTTGTCGTAGTCATAGTCCGTCCTCATACCATCATCGTCAGATTCTTCGCCACGAATATATTGCTTAGTATTCCTGAACTTAGAATTTCGGTACCTATCATCAAATCTGCGCACTGGTGCTGTGCCATGCACAGCATGATGACGCATCAATTTAGCATTTTCAATCCTCTTCGCAGTTTCACTTAAGAACCAGGAATTATTGTGCAAGCGTCGGCTCACTGTTGTAGCATTAATTGTCCTACTTTTCATCAGCCGAAGACACGAATTAACACACTGTACCCAATGCATTGGTGGCGACATTTTGTAAACTTTGATAAATTTTGCAATCAAATTTAAAATTTTTAATTTTTAGATCCCGAAAGAAAATAACGCATTTAAAGAAATGGACCGAAAATTTTTTTTACAACAGTTTTGGAGAGCACGACGCAATTCTCCAAAAAAAAATTCTCAATAATTTTTAAACGAAAACTTTCAGCATATATTACTAAGTTTTTTTTTTTTTTTTTTTTTTCAATAAATTCAATTAAAAATACTTTGAAATTTTGAGTTTTGTAACACTAGAAATCGTTTTTAACAAAGTTTTTTTTTTATTTGTAGTAAATACTTATTCGTTCCTTTTTCTTCGCAGAGTTTTTCAAATTGGCGCCACCAACAAATCTCGTTAACTACACAATGGCTGTCATTAATGATCATGGCAGCAGTGCTAGCAGTGGCAGCACGCGCAGCCAAGAGGATGAACTAAAGGAACTCAATGAAAAGAATCTAACGACTACAGCAATTCCAGCATCACCACCAACAACATCATTACCACCAGCATCAACAATAGCAACAACTATTACAATACCAGAGTTTTTTGCAAATAAAAATATCTTTATTACGGGTGGCACGGGTTTTCTGGGTACGGTGCTTATTGAGGCTTTATTGGATACACATCCGGATATTGGCACCATTTATGTTCTAGTCAGAGGCAAAAGAAAATTTGATCCAAATGAGCGTATAAATCGTTTATTACAGAAGCCGGTAAGCAAAGTAATAATTTATATATCTAAAATAAATCAAATGTACCTTATGTAAATAAAAGTGAAATTAAAGTTTGATGGAGGATTATCGACCAAGAAAATGAACCGTATTCTTATTATGACATCACAGTAACCACTTTTGATGAAATAAAGTTCAAAGTTTTTATAATCAATTGTCAATTGTATTTTGCTTTCTAAGGCAAGTATTTAGATAATATCACATCAGACTGTTTAAGGGGAACGGAAAGCCTGAATGAGACACTAAGTAGAAAAGTATTGCTTATATGACGTGAACCGATAGGTACAAAAAAGTCACAGGCATTAGTAACTAATATAATATAATATAATAAATGTTAATGACTATAGTAAGTGGAATGTTTAAATGACGTCACAAGACTTGTGGTATCATAGTATTGTAAATAAGTAGCGAACTTGTTTCTTTGTGTCTTTCTTTCCATCCTACTTTTTACTGGGTTTTTACAGGTTTTTCCCACTTCTTTCTGTTTCTGCGGCTTGAACTTGTTTGCTATGCATGATTTGGCATATTTCATTTTTGCAGGCGCATTATTACTTAACAGATGTCTGATATTTGTGGCAAGAGATGAGTTTGCGCTTTTACAAAAATTGTTTTCAACTGAACCGAACAATTGCCAATTCAAGATTTCATGCTTTTGATATGAAATAGCATTGTAAAATGGCTGCCACTCATGTATTATTATTATGCCCTTTAAATTTTTAAGGATTTCCAATAAATTGCATTTGCTCAATGTATCCTTGAAATCCGAAATAATATTACTTAAGAGGCAGTAAACTGGTTTTTTAAAGACTTTTAATTGACTGTTCTGTTTTTTTTTCTCTTGTTTTTTTGTTTTTCTTCTTTTTTTTTTTCACCCACCATTAAAACGTTATGAAGAAACAATTAATATTTTTGCTGCCATTAAAAATACAACAATTCATGAAAAAAATATTCGTACAAATTGTTGTATGTAACTCGACATGAAATGACTATAAAAAACTTATACTTGGAAATTAACGCGCAATAAAGACAAAGTAAATTACTTTAATAAGTGTTGAAGATGTCAGAAATGTCGGACGCATGTCAGACCTCTGTGTAGACTTTCCGTTTTAGTCTTTTGGGTTTAAAGTTTAAACCAAAAAATAAGTGAATAGCAGAAAGGCATCGTAAAATCTTGTTGAAAATTGTGACTTTTTATTGTATTGTGTTTTGTTTTGTTGTGAGGCGATTCACATGCCCCAATTCTATGTTAATGACTACAGATTGATTGAATATTGTACAATTTAAAACAAACTGAAAAATCATATAAAGTTTACAATAAATAACGTTTTTTTTTCGTGTGTGAATTTCTTCTTCTTTTAAAAGCAGATTTAAGCAATAAAATACAATATAAAATGAATTTGAGACAAAACAAAAAAGCATTTTCGTAGGCGTTACACGTGAGTGTGGAGAGTTCAATTTAAGCCCACGGTTGACATACATTAAGTACCTTCATATTTGGTATTAATCATTATCATTGTGCCCTTAACACTTGAATAGAAATTTATCAAAGATCACCAGTATCAGTTGTCACCAAGGCCAAATAAGATGCACTTCCCACTATCTTTAGATATTTTTTGAACTTTTAATCAATGATAATAGAAATCAAACTATCAACCTTCATATTAAAAAAAAAAACAAAACAGACAATAAATAGGTTTGATTTAATGACATCGTGTAACTGAAATTTTATAATTTTCTAATAATCAATTAATATATAGACAATACTTAATCTAGTCGAAGAAATTTCCTAATGCAATGAACATAAAATAGTCTTTTAATCTCTTCAATAATGTAATGATTCTAGCTTTATATTTACTTGAGGTTCACTGGTTATGTCTTGCAATGGCCGTGTCAGTAGCCATATTTGGTCAAAATTTTATATCCAAATCTATTAAAATAATTGAATGACATAGCTGTATAGCTTCCCCTATTGATGACACCCCATGATTTGAAGACTCAAGTAAATTGTTTATTTTGTTATAAATATGAAACTATGAATATACACAATGCTTGTGTGTCAAAAAGAATGTATGTAGTTTCAATATTATTTATCTGCTACGTGAATTCAATTTAAGTTAATTTTAATTTTATGCCAGAATCTTAAAAAAAAACATAATAAGTCTGGGAATTAAGTTTAACTAATGGATTTTTATTATCTCAATTTTTGTAGATTTTTCAAAAATACAATGAGAAGACACTGGCAAAGGTTGTTCCCGTTGTGGGTGAGCTTAGTGATGAGAACTTCGGATTTAGCCCTGAAATACTCAAGGAATTGATCAATAAAGTCAATGTGATATATCACAGTGCAGCGACTATTAAATTCAGTTCACCGTTGCGCACTGCCATTAAAACAAATCTGACAGGCACCATGCGAACCATTGAACTGGCTAAGCAATTAAAGAAACTATCTGCATACATCTATTGCTCGACAGCATTTTGCAATAGCAACAATCGTGGCCTCATTGCCGAAGAGGTCTATAAGTCACAATTCGACCCTTATGATATGATGAAAATGGCTGAAGATGATGCCGCCTGGACAGAATTCACAGATGAAAAGTGCAAGGAAATCATACGTGATCATCCAAATACTTACACTTTTACGAAAAATCTGTCAGAGAATTTATTAATCGCTGAAATGTCCGGTTTACCAGCAGCCATCGTCAGACCATCAATTGGTAAGTCTACGATAAAGAACAATAAAATACTTTCGAAACTTGCTTTAATATATTTTGTTTGTTTGTTTTCATTTGTTTCTAGTTTATGGTACTCTTGAGCATCCCATGAAAGGCTGGGTTGGTAATGCAAATTCTGGACACTTGGGCTTTCTTGCTGGCTTCGTCAAGGGCATTTTCCGCACCATGTGTGGACGTGCTAATGCTGTCATTGATATCATACCATGTGATTATGTTATTAACTCATCGCTGGTCATGGGTTGGTATGTAGGCACACGTCATGTCGCGGAACCAGAAGTCATACATTGCACCTCAGGTGAGGTGAATCCTTTAACTTTGTCAGAATTTTGCGACATCATCAATAGCAGTGTGGAACGTCATCCACCGAATAATTTTGTTTGGAAACCGGCAGCCAAATTGAGAAATGGTTGGCGTTATAATCTGTTCTTCTATCTATTCCATTTGATACCCGCTATGGTATTCATTATACCAGAGAAACTATTTGGCATTGGAATGCCACAACACACGTGAGTACATTCGATTCCAATAGAAGCTTAAATGTTGATGATTGTATTTTCATTTCTCAGGGCCTATGAGTACATGCGAGTTTTCCAGAAGGGCACCAAAGCTTTTGACTACTTCCTCGATAAAGATTTCCGGTACTCGCTGAAGAATGCATTGCGCGTCATTTCAATCATGCATGAGAGCGATCGTAAACGTTATAATTTCGATGCTAGTCAATGTGATTGGTCCGAGTTTATCGACCGCTGCCTAATCGGCATACGTCGCTTCTATTTCAAAGAATCAGCAGTGACTACCTCATGGCATCGTAACTACTGGAAGGTGTAAGTAAATCCAAATCTTCTGTCTTACATCTTTTCTGATCTCTTTACTTTTTTGTTTTCAGCTTTAATGTACTACATTATGTCGGCTTTGTGTTGATCTTCGCAGTAATCTATTTATTGCTGACACCATTCCTTGGCTTCCAGTTGGGTCTGACGTTATCCCTGCTCATCTGGGGTTTTCTGGTCTGGTTGTAGAACCTCAACTACAGCGACATATTTCATTAGTTTTTC
This sequence comes from Amiota minor, assembly GCA_037043295.1. Lineage (NCBI taxonomy): Eukaryota > Metazoa > Arthropoda > Insecta > Diptera > Drosophilidae > Amiota > Amiota minor. Next base: position 3,507,391 of record JBAMAW010002156.1, on the reverse strand, counting down.
TTCGTTATAATAAAATGAAAGAGCTGTTTTTATTCTTTATTCTATATTATTATTTTATTAACTAGGGTAGCCCTTTGGTTCGTTTTGTTTCGCATCATCAACAAAATAACTTACTCATTCTATTTTCCTCACTACTATGTAACCTCACACAATCACTTCCCTTAAGTACAAGTCAATATTTTTTACAGTATACTTTAGTAGAATATTGTTATAGACTACAAGAAGTACTCAATATGTAAATCTAGCCGAAATATCTATGAAAGTGAATCATGGTAATCATTTTTTTATAATCAGATACAAAGATTTATAGAAATAGTCAATAAATAAAATGAAAATATATGAAATACATAAATGCATTTCATTTAATAAATATGTGAACTAGAATTTAAGTCACAAATTGATATCAAAAGTTGTTAGTTTGTATTTCAAAAACTACAATAATTCGAAAGGTTTAAAGAATAGATTTCTTTTTACATTATTTCTTTCAGTAGTTTGAGCAGAATTTTCACATTAACTTTTATATATGAATCAATTATTGTTTTATGTTTAAGATCCTGAAAATGTCTATCTGTAAAGCAACAAACATTCAATAAATACATACAAGGTCCATTACCGGAGTCCCATGAAGCAATTTCGACATTGACTTTTGCACCGAACTTTTCCACATTTTTACCAATAAATACAAAAAATAGTTTGAATAAGATGATTGACATCCTATAAAGAAAAAATTCTACTCAAAATCCTCTTAAAATTTTAAAGTTCTTTAAACAACTAAAGATTCGACTAATAAACTTAGAATATCGTAAAAACTAATAGTTTCGAAACGATTGCATCGGGGGAAAAACAAGAAAAAATTTACAACAAAATGCAAATTTTGTAGGTGCATGCAAGTGCATCTAAGGAAAATTGGTGTAATACTTGCCCCATTTCTCGATTTTCACGATTTTTATCACATGACCAAAATTGACAAAAATGACAAAACAAGACAAAACAAGATTTCTTTCAGCAGCCGAAAAGTATGCAATAATTTTTGTATGAAGGTTTGCTTTGTTGGATTTTCGGTCATGTTTAATTTAATTTAATCATTTTGTTAAAATGCAGAAACGGGGCACGTTCATCATGTTGGTCAGGTTCGAAATATGCAAAAATTGCAAGAAATTGTAGGTTGGTCAATTTTGTCACATTAATATTATATATTTATAATATATGACCAAGCCACATGCAGCAATACAATATTGGCATTGCAACTGTTTCGAGAGATGTCACAAGGGCATATTTTTAATTAATAAATATATACAAACAATATTATTTGCAATAAAATACAATAAAAAATTTCAAATTTATTGACAATGCAATCAAGACACATTCGGCAATACAGTATTGATCTTTTAACAATCCAAATCTAATCTATTTTGCTCTATGTCACAAGGGTTTGCTTAGTCTTTACACCTTTATCGTTTTGGTCATTTTAAAAAAGTCATCAAAATGGAGAAACGGGGTACGTATTACAACAAATTTCATATTGTTGTTGGAAAATTTTTACTTTAAAAATTTTCGATTAAAAATTGGCACAAAACTATACATACGACAACATGACTGACAAACATGACCAAATTCGAAATATGTGCTCAAGTTCCCCACAAGTTCGCTTGAAACATAGGGCAATTTCGTAATTCATATCAATTTGAAAATTTCGAGATTTTTCAATTTTTTTTATTTTTAATTTGAATTAAAGTTAATTAAAATTTTAAGTAAAATGGTTTCTTATTGAGAGAAATAAATTAAATAATAATGTGTGGGGGCTCTCAGCAAGTGCGGAGAACCGATTAGTCCCCAGGTTGAGTGGCCTAGGGGGCCATAATGAGCAAACTTACTAACTTAGTTTTTTATTTTTTTTTTTTTTTTTTTTAGCACCGATAAAAGAACACGTGAAAAGAAAAATTTAAATTTGAATGAGAGCAAAGTAATGAGTATGCACTGATTAAACGCCGATAAGTAAAAGCACGTCTGCACCGTGTAAGTGTTAGTCGACGACGTGAAACGAGATAAAAATTAATTCTTCTTTCGTTTCTGCAAAATCAATGAGAGAATGAGCGAACGATATGTGTTATATACATATATAATCCATCTTCAGTATTTTATTTTATTAAACTTTTGCATATAGCATTTAATTTAACAACTTCATCTATTTCAGGTTTTTTTTTTTTCGTTTTTTTTTTGTTTTTTTTTTTGTTTTTTTTTTTGTTTTTTGCAATGAAAGACGAAACTGTTGCAAAAAGTATATAATTTGCTAAAATTAACCCTGCCCAACAATTGAGTAATTAAACTTACATATAATACTATTATTATTTATAAGTTGTATTCTTAATTTGCAAACACCTTTATTTTTTAATTAATGCAAATGACGTCAATGTGTTTAGCAATTGTTATTAGTTATCTTCATAATCAATGCAGTGAAGCGTGATTAATCAAAATTTATGAAGATTTTCGATGCACAGATTTTTTTGTAAGAACGCAAGACCCAGAACATTGGCTACTGTTCACAGAAGCTTACATACCTTTCACAATCCAACCGATGAAAATATAAGTGAATGGCAGTTAGTACCAATTATAGGTATTCCTGAGGATTCCACTGTTTGGATAAATTGTCAATGTTAGCACGTTTATCGACCCTATAACTTTTAAAGAAATTATGATTTAATTTGAGAAATGAAAAGACACATAGAACGTGGTCTAATGCTCTGTACTGGTTTTTGGGCACATGCGTCTTAGCAATACAAGTATCACAACAAAGTTACAATATCGATTGATTGATAATTTGCACATAGTTTGATAGATATAGAAAAATTGTCATTGTTATTAGCATTGCGATAGATGTATACAGTCTTTCATTTCGTTTTATAAACTTTTTCGGTTGTGGATCACATGTGAAACTGCATCTATTTCTATTCTATTCTATAGTAAGTGTTTTTACCTTTTCTGTTGAACAGGACGCAATTGCGCAATTGTGTAAAGACAACGAAGAAGGTGACTCAAATGTGGGTGTTCCTAATGAAATGATTACAAACTCCCAGAAATTGTATCTTATTCAATGAACAACTGCTCGCTCTCAAACATCTTTCAGCAAAATCAAAGTTACTTTTTTTGTTTTGAACGCTCGCTCAGCGATCACATAGAAATTGTGATAAGTAGTAAGCCGCATTCATGCTTTTCTTCACGATGAATACATGTGTTTCCATGGTTATGCCATCAAAATACTATACATATGAGGTGGTGGTGGAATCTTTGCCCCATTTTTACCTGACAACAGTTGTGTGAGGACCATTTATATTAGCCGTCACTTAATTTTATAATACCAACAAACCTTCATCTACTGTAGTATTTTAATATAAGATTTAGATACTTAATATATCAATAACATTAATCTAACGGTATTACTTGAAAATATGCAAAAACAACAGCTGAAATAGAATTGAAAGTAGTAAATCGTAGCGGGCAGCGATTGAAGTCAAAGATCAACCAACCAACAGGTTATTACAAAAAGAGTAATACCTATATAGAAATATACTCTACATTTTTTTTTTAAATAAAAAGAGAAAATTGGCGAATTATGAAATACTGACAACAACTAATCTTTGTAAAAAAAAACTCTCTTCAACTTTTTTCTATTGCACAATATCGCTACACTCCGCTGATTTTGATACATAAATTCACAAATCACAAAAAGTTGAAATACGAAAAAAGCTCATTTTGGTCTCGCCAAAGCTTTCCTACACTTCATAAAATCTATGAAAAAACATAACATAATTTCACACAATTAATGTTTTTTTTTTTTGAGATTTGCAATTTACAAATTTTGAGAATTTGTTTATCTCAAATTGTGGTTATGGTTACCATCATCATACCATAGTGACAGTACTCTATATACACTAGTGTTGTGAAGTGTATAAAAACAAAACTCATAAGAGAAACAGAGGTTGAAGAAAAAGCTCTCTAACCGGTTTCAAGTTAACGTCATCACATCATAGTTGCACAGTGGGAGAAATGTCCAATCGGCACGACCAACTCAATTCTTTCAACTTGTGTGATTAAAACGATCATGGGTAGAAAAGAGAATAAAAAAAGATATGTTCTTCACTTTCTGTAGAACGCAATTGGTTAATAATAGGTTGAATTACATTTTTGATGTTTCTGGACACACGGACAGTCACATAAATAATTCCAGTCAGTTTCCAATTAAGCAATAATGCACAACTCATTGGCCTTGTCCTCAGTATTATTGTATTATATACAAAATTTCATTACAATCAAATAAACGCTAAGACTCGAACAAAGAAATTTTAATTTTTATATATTATATATAAAAAAATATAAAAATTGTTATTAGCAAAGCGTTGCCGGATTGGCTATTTCACCCACTGTGCGATCGACCAACCAACAATCATATGTATCTCATATTCATGCTCTCAGTTCTTCAGTTTATCAACACCCGGCAAACGGTAAACTTCAAGTCGTGTGCGCTCTTCTAGAAAAGTTTCCTAGCGACGATAGAAGGAACCCACAAAAAACAAGCAAAGTACTTGTCATCTCTCTTTCTCACACACACAAGTGGCATTTTGTTTTTGTTTACACATTCATAGACCAACAACAACAATTTCGTCGAAGTAAGGAGAAAAGGAAAAAGCAAAAAATACCGTACAACTTTTCAACAACAACGAAGTGACAGTCACAAAAGCCACACAAATCAAAAAAACAAAAACCAACCCAAAAAGAGAAATTATAATACATTTTTTTATATTTTTCTTCTGTTACTGTTCTTGAATCATATTTATCTAGTTACTTTTGACGCGCAGATCACAATTTAAATATTTACGCTTTTAATTAACAGCAAACGAAAATACAAAATACAAAATTCTAACAATGGCAACAACGTAAGTGAACATTTTTAATATAATAAAAATGAATAGATAAAATTAAAATACAAAATCAAATCAAACAAGTTACGGAATTCTTCTGCCTGTTTTCTTGACCGGAAAAGCAGCACTCATTTCCAACTAACCCAAATATCAATTGCCATGCATCTCTGCATAATAGCATCATGATAAAATTACAAAAAATACATACATACGTAGTTATGTACTTATGTATGAGTAGTGCGCAGTTTTAACCCCATAAGTTTCACTAGTTTTCTTGACGTTTTCTTCAGCTTGTCGAATAGACCAGTTCTTTCACAATACATTGTACGCACTCTTGTTATTTTAGCGTAACTGCTGCTGTTATCGTCAGTCAGTCAGTCAGTCGCGTTGATGATCCATGAATCTAGTACATATAATCCAAAGTTCATTCCCTTGGTAGAAATCGAACGTGTCAACATATTCGTACATGCATGTATGCAGTTAATTATAATACGAGAGTAGTAAACAATTTTAATGGTCTATAATTTCTATACTAAGTTTAATTAAAGTTAATTTGGAATGCTCAATAATTTCCAACACCTTAATGGCTTTATAAAATCTTTAGTTTGGATCTTATTCAATTAAACATAGCTCAGATTCACTGATTTGTATTTTCCTCCAATTTTAATTCTAGGTAATTTTCTTATACTTTTCTCAAAATTAAGAAGGAAAAACACAATCTCTCTCACCAAAAATAGGAAATAAAGTTAACTAAGTTTACGTTACTTAAATTAAAAGAGTGAAAAAAGTGAGCTAGAGTTCTTAATCCTAAAAAGAAAGCCACATCTATCATTCGAAGCCATAATTTAGGACATTTGAAAAGGTGAACCACACTGCGGACAGCGGTTGTTGTCAGAGAAACGTATACCATCCCTCTAGCACTGATGGATAAGAGACCAGCCCGATCTTAACTGACCTAAATAAAATGTTGTAGTTAAGGATGGCTCCCTTATTCCCCATCTTATATTCCTAGACAAATTCATCCTTCTACTTTAAGTAGAATAAATATAAAATAGTGTACAAATTTTCAAAAAACATATCCTGACATACATAAGTATGTTATTGATATATTTTATTGAACTTCCCGCAATACTTAATTAATTATTCCATTGTACATCATATAGTGTACCCAAACCTGATTATAAACATCTCCTCAACTACTCTGTGGAATTATACCAAAAAGGGTTTTTGAAAATACTTAAGTAACTGAGCAGTTGTCTTGCGACTGCTTTTTAATAAAATGATGATTCGCTTTTAATGGGTTGACACTGAGAAGGTCAAGGTTGCAATACAAGTTCAAAAATGAAGTTGTTGCACAGGTTTCATTCATTTCCTCGAAACTCATAAAAAAAAACGAAAGGTATTTACAGTAGTATTTTAATGTAGAAGTACATTTAAAAACAAATAAAAAAGAATCCAGTGTTAAAGTAAAAGGTGAAGATGGCAATCTCTGAACACAATGTGGAATTTTTATACCTAGTAATGTTACTAATAATGTTGTTAATATAGAACAGAAGATCGATAATTTCATAAAGTATGAATGGAAAAGTTTAGAAGGCTAATGAACACGCCAGAAAATGTGATGCCAACGTGCTCATTGGACCAGAACCATTCTGCAGGCTGCTTTGAGTTCAACAAATGATGGTAAATCGCAGCAAAATTGGTTGGAAACAAAACATATTAGAGTAGTGAAAAACTGCATGCCTTCTAACTCTGGCAAAAACACTAGAAGTACTTGGATCAACTCGGAAAGGTATCAGTGTAGTTTCAGTCTTCTTAAGGAAGCATTATATGCACTACATAATATGCCAATAAATCAAAATGACCAATGTATGTAGAAGAAGAAGAAGAAGAGGCAGTGATAGGAGAGCATTTACTATGCCATTGTTAAGGCTTAATTTGGTTCAGACTCCTGATATTTAACATAATTAACCACTATACAATAAGTATGTACATAAATCCAACTGAATTACAGATTTACTTATCTCCTTAGAAAATCTGGGAATTCTTAGTGAATCTTATACATAGTTTCTGTGTTAGCAAGTTCTGCATTTCCACATCTTTCTCGGCTATGTGAAAGTATCTAAGATTTGGCATTATCGAATTTAATGTGCTCCCTTTGTAGATTTGTTTACAAACTCTTCTAATGCATATAAAAATTTATTTTAAATTATATTTTAAATAGAAATCATTGAAGATGTTTGAAAAAATAATTTATTTTATTTTAATAGATGATATCAGCCATGTATGGATGAATCAAGGTAGATTTGTAACTTCCATAAACTTTATTCCACTTGAACTTCAAGTACTTACCAATTTACCCACTAATCTACTTTGCTTTATAAAAGATAAGTAAAAGTGAAATCACAAAGATTCGAAATCTAACCAAAATAAATAAATAAATCTTTCGTATATCAACAATAAACTAACAAAACCTGACAACTCACAAGAAAAAAGATAAGATTAAATGAAAAGAAATAATCGAAAAGTTACTTAACTCCATCATAACTTAATATTTTCACTAATTTAAATGTTATGCTAATCGATACAAATTGCAAATAAAATATATAAAAAATGAAAAAGAAATTGTTGAATTTTATAAAATTATATGGCAAAATCATTTGAAAAGACCATAAATATTGTGCATTTCATGTGATTTGATTGGAAGATGGTCGAAGTGAAAGCTTTTTCTTCTTCTTAATACACTTAAGAGATAAGTTTTATGTAAAAACAATAACCGACCATAGAAATCATAAAAATTATCGACTATCTTTTTTATTACTACATATGTATGTTGATTCGTTTGTCTTCTCCTCATCTGTTTGTTAGTGGTTATTAAACCTAAAAAGAAAACACAACAAACTCTTCATAAAATTACTCAAGAGGCGAAGCGAGTAGCAAGCGAAAAAACATGTATAGAAATCGAAAACAGAAACAAAAATATATAAGAAATGAAAACAAAAAAAAAAAAAAAAATCACATTAGGTAAAATTACATCATTAAAATGCAATTTGTTATAGACATCATACTTCCTTCGTACACTCTGTCGCCGCACGCGATGTAATCGCACAATTGGGACCACATCATCAACTACAATTTTGTTTTGTCTTCATTATAAAATTATTATTTAAGTCAGTCTTAGTTTTAACTGTTTTGGGTCTCAACAAATCTACCTGATTTCTTGATTTCACGCTTTTTGTACCACGTTATCATTATAAGTACTTATTATCTTGATTTGTGAAGAATAGGAAAAAACAAAATTATCTAAATAATTATTGAACCATGTGAGATGTTTAGTACTACCGAAAAATCCTAGTAATAATAAATCAAATAAAAATTGATCTTAATATCAATTATCAAGCAAATCCTAAAACATAAGACAAACTTCATAGAGTCTTCAACTTCATAAATGATGTGATTTTATTGATTGTTTAGATACCATACTAGTACCAAACCATACCATACCATACTATGGATTTGTGGACACAAACAATACCCATGCATACTCAACGAAGCAATCTATTATGATCTAATATTGATCCAGCTTATTTACACAAAGTTAGTTGGTTTTAACAACAACCTATGCAAACCATTTTGTAAATTTAGACTTGTTGAATTTAAAACCTGTTTTTATTTGAAGCTCTTCAAAAACTAGCTGACAGACGGAATTACTTGTTTGAAAAGCAAAAAAGCATTGATGAGTAGACAAACTGAGTAGATTCATACCATTGTCAATATGTACGAGAATGAATATATTGTAGTATCGATATACTATAGACGACGACATGTGACAACCTCCATATACACATATGCAACATGTACAGATAATCTTAAAATTGAACTTTGTTACGGGAGAAAGCTTCCAATCGTTCACGACCCCTGCTTCTTTGTAATATGGATAAAATTTATTTAAAAGATAACAATTTTTTTGTAATCATGAGCAACTTAATTTATAAAATTTATAAAACACAAATATTTACAGAAAATCGCCGATTCAAGAATTTTACACGAATCGTAATGTTTTCATTACGGGTGCCACCGGTTATGTGGGCGTTACTATTGTTGAGAAGCTATTACGTGATGTGCCCAATATTGGAACACTTTATGTGCTCATGCGTGCCAAGAAAGGCAAATCGATTGATCAACGTTTGGAGGAATTGAAAAAGAATTCCGTGTTCGATAAATTCAAAGAGCTTGAGTTGACTGATCGTTTGTCGAAAGTCGTGCCAATTGAGGGTGATGTTGGTTTGGAAAATTTAGGCATTTCCGAACAAGACCGTGCCACCCTTATACAAGAATGTAAATGTTGTCTTTCATTCGGCTGCCACATTGGATTTCTTCCAATCCCTTAAGGAGACAACAAATATTAATTTGCGTGGCACACGTCGTGTGGTTGAACTATGCAAGGAATTGCGTAATTTGGATGCTTTAGTGCATGTGTCCAGTGCATATGTCAATTCGTATATAACGGAAGTAGAGGAGAAATTGTATCCGGCACCAGATGATCCCGAGAAGATTATACAATTAGCTGAAACACTCAACGATGATGCTCTGAAGACATTAGAACCTAAGTAAGTACCACAATATAACAACATTATTATTATTAGGAGGAAATAACTATTATTAAACTAAACTTACCTAGATTGCTTAAGGATCATCCCAATACCTACACATTCAGCAAGCATTTGGCTGAACATGAAGTTGCCAATGTGGCTGATCGTATTGCCTGTGGCATTGTGCGCCCCAGCATGATCACTGCTGCCTGGAAGGAGCCAATGCCCGGCTGGACAGTCTCAAAGAATGGTCCCCAAGGTTTCTTTATGGGTGCTTCAAAAGGTGTGTTACGCCGTTTACCTCTGGATCCTTCGATTATTATGGATTATATACCTGTTGATGTTGTGGTGAATGGCATTATCGCAACTGGCTATTATGTGCATGCACTGAAGACCAAGAATGGCGGTCGGCCTGACGAACTGCAGATATTCCATTTGACTTCGAGCACCTACAAGCCATTCCGTTTCGAATTAATGACCGAGAAGATTAATGTCTTCTTGCATCAGTATCCATTGAAAAGTGCCGTTTGGTATCCAAAGTTGCGCTTAGTCAAGAGCCTCTTCTTGTTCCGTATTTCTGCCATTCTATTCCATTTCATACCAGGTATTTTCTTGGATTTAATCACTAAACTTGCAGGTGGTAGACCCATGTAAGTTTGTCAATTCGAATAATTTCTATTGCTAATTGTCTGTCTTTGTTGATTTAGTTTGATTCGTTTGCACAAGAATGTCTGGAACTCCTTGAGCACATTGGAGCGCTTCATCTTCACCGAATGGCATTTCGACAGCAAACGTTTGCTAGCCTTCTCAAAAACACTGGACCCAGCTGATCGTCAACTATTCAACATTGACATTGGCGAGTTGAATTGGGAAATCTACTTCCAAAACACAGTTCTTGGTGTCCGTCAATATCTGACCAAGGAGAGCTCAAATAATCTAGAGAAGGCACGTCGCAAAGATAAGATGTAAGTTCTGCAGTTCAGAGAGTCTGACTTATTATTATTATTATAATTGTCTCTTTTTATATTTTTTTCAGTTTACTTGGTCTGCATGTTGCCCTTCAATTAATTTTCTACTATGGCATCTTCCGTTTGATTGTCGCATACACCGGCATCACTAAAGCTACAGCTGCTCTCATCATGCCCATTGTTTACTATTTGTTTGGTCTACTATAATTCACTTTTCATATGATGTACAAATACGTTTTTCATTTTAAACTATCGCTTCTCATTCATTTATGGATACAAACATCGTTACATTTTTATATTTAAATATTCTTTACTGGTTGGGTATTAAAACTAATATAAAACTAATATAAAGAAAATAAATAACAAAATTCTTTTCTTTAACTTCATCACTAAAAATGAAAATGATTATGTGAAGAATAGTAAACTTCAGTGTATTTGATTGTAATAATTTTACTATTTGAGTTGTTTTTAGTGTTCCATGGCATACATCCAGACCGGTTTAAATATTACTAAATAAATCAGGGTTTAGTTTTCTATAGTTACCACTGTTTTAATTCCAAAATTATTTATATTCTTTGTCTGGTCTGATCTAAGTTACTTTCAATACTATGCTACTTAAACTTTTCATACGAAGGATGAATTGTATTAAAACTTATTGCTGTGACCCTTTTAACTGTTTTATATGGTCAAGTGTCTCCAAATGCCTTTGCACCGCGCGTTTTTGTTTGAAAGTACGTTTCTTGCCGCCGGGCTTTGCCAGCTTCTTGTGGCTAAATATACCGCCGCCGTCCATGGCGGTGCGCAGTTCTTGTTCCATGTCAATGTCGGCGGGAATGTGTATTTGTCTAATCATGCGACTACGCACCATAAACTCCTCAAACATATACTGACCACCATTGCGGTCAATGAGCACTGCCTCAATGAGATGCAAATTCATTAAGCCATCACTGAAATCAATAATGCCAGCAACGGAAGTTTCATCACGCAAGTCTACCAACACCGCACGGCCCTGGAGCATTACCGGTATACAACCAAGTGTATTAGAGATTCGAAACTTTTCCTTTGCATTAAATTGCTTTTGTATTTTTACAATATTAGCACAATCCATAATTTTGCAAAGACGCGTTGATATGCGGCGAACTGACCTGTTGCTTTTTAGTGTTGCACAACACTACTAGGGTTTTTGCCTTTCGACGTTATTGGGCACTGCCCATTGCAGGTTTTCACGTGGAAGCCACTGAACCGCGGAAAAATGGAAGGTACGGAGGGCTTCCTAGATGCCACCGAATCGTCATCTTCTCCTTTACGTAGTAAGCCTGATCAAACACTGAGTAAAACCGAACTGAATGGTACAGAAACCTTACACGATGCTGCTGCAACAGCCAACTTATTCGAAACATCATCAGCCGTTCCTTTAGATGGTAATGCCAAGGAAACGTCTTCACCGCTGCCTAATGCAGTTAGTAAACGACAATTGAAGAAACTAAGAAAACTTCAGGAGTATCAATCGGTGCGTAAGGAGCGACGAGCAGTTGAACGTCAACGCATTAAGGATAGACGGGCTGCTGCTATTGCGCAAGGTCTTCCCATTTCTTCGGGACCTTCTCGCAAGGAACTTAAGAAACGCCAGAAGGCGACTGGTGACAATCTAAATGCCTTAAGCATTGCAATAGATCTCGACTATGATGATCTGATGAGTGACAGTGATATATCCAAGTGCATAAAGCAATGCCTACGCATATACACTATAAACAGACGATCTGAGCGGCCTTGCCGGCTGCATTTGACTGGCATAAGGACAGATGGACGCATACATGCTGTGCTCAAGAAAAACGACGGTTGGCAGAATTGGAATGTTCAATATCACTTCGATAGAACACATGAGCTGGTGTTCGATAAGACAAAACTGATTTACCTAACATGTGAATCGGAAAATGTTCTGGACAAACTGGAGCCGGAATGTACTTATGTCATTGGCGGCTTAGTAGATCACAATCATCAGAAAGGCTTGTGTCACGACAGAGCACTGAAGGCTAATTTAAAGACAGCACGTCTTCCCCTAAGCGAACATGTGGACATGAAGACGCGCTCAGTCCTAAGCACATTTCACGGTAAAGTATCAAAAGACAATTTACGTTTTAAAATACTAATTAATTTCCTTTATCTTCCTAATAGTATTCCAGATGCTCTTGTGCGTTTCAGAGGGCAAAACTTGGACTGAAGCAATACTAGAAACCGTACCAGCGCGCAAAGGCGCAATAGCAAAACAGGCAACGCAATCTCCAGTCCTAAACACTAAAAATGAATTATCACCAAAAGTACCTGAAAATGAACAACCTCAATAATAAAATGAGACGACAATGACGAGCAGATCCTATTAACACATTACGATAAAGTTTGATATTTATTTTTATATCTTAGACTAATAAACACTGAAGTGAAGTACACTACAAATAGACAACCGATTTTATGTCTAATCTATATGGCTGTGCCACGTTCCAAATTTTGTTTGATCTCCGCAGTGTGCTCGCCATAGAAACGATCCAGTTTCTTGTTGAATTTGGAATTGCGTTCATTGATGAAATCGACATCGGCATCATCATTATAGATACGTCTACGAGAGTATTTCTTCCTGCGCTCGATTTGTTGCTCCAGATCCTTTACCATTTTGTTAATTGCACTCGGTGTATCTTTAGTTACTGCATGCAATGTGGTATGTGGACCACCATAAAATGCTTCTCCAAGCTTTGCCTTCTGCTCTTCATATTTCTGCATATCACGTGCAGGCATATTTTTGACTAGGCGACTATATTGACGGGCCGTCTGTGCTTCATATGTCGAGAAGCCCAAATCTGGATTGTCCTTCTTCCTTTTCTTCTTTTCAATGCGCTCGGCATCAATTGCAGATATTTCAAGTAATTTGAGGCGTTCGAAATCTTTACCAGAAGCTTGTGCTTCATTGCGTGCCTGCTCATCAGCTAACAACCACTCTGCCTGACGTTTCCGTGTTTCCCAGTTGTTTGGCAATTTCTTACGAGCATCCTCCGCAACCACTTCTTGATGGTTTATCATACGAGCTTCTTGCCGTTGTTTGTGTAATTTAAGCATTCGCGCTTTACGATCTGCTATTTTCTCAGCAGTACTTTTGTTTGTGTCCATGTCGAAAGGATGTGTGAACAAATAATAAATTGTTTGCAAATTGCGACTTTTTGTTTCTTGGCGTCTAATTAATTATAAACATATGTTAAGCACAGGGTGATTCAACACGCTTAGCTAAAGAACCTTACAACACTGAAGATACAACAAAAGACCGGTTTTCAACACTCATACGTATTTAATTAACAATTGTTAAAATCTAAAATTCTCCAATGAAAGCCGTTCTGCATCTTTATTAATCTCTGCTACAGTATCCTCCGAAATTATACGGACAACAGCCTCGTCCCCATCATCATCATTTAGATTCAAATCATCCAGCACACACAACAGTCCATCATTCTCCAAATATGGAAAAAAATATTCGGGCTTATCCCACTGCGATTGTACACCGATGCTACAATGCGCGGTCAAATTCATGTGCTTCGCAAGCGAAGCTTCATCGTCAAACTTTAGGTCACATCTGATACATCGAAGCAAACACATTTGGCGGCGTACAAAATTTACAACCTTAATGCGTTGATAGAAATTCAAATCTCGAATTGCGCTCTCCAAGTCAAAATTATGCTCATCCATTATGTGCAGCTTTAAGGCAGCAAAATTCTGTGCCATTTCCATGCAATAAAGACACTTCAATGCTTGTTGTTCCTCACCATCCCAGTCAGACCAATCTGAATCGTGTTCTTCATTAATGCCAACAGCAAATCGACGTTCAAATTCAACACTTTCTGTTTCCAGCTCCTCATCTTCAGTACGTTCAGATACCTGCCGATGATTTCGCGATGTCTGTTGTTGGTGTTGTTGATTATAATGACGTCTTAGATGGTGTTGCGCTCGTTGTTTAGCCTTGGAAGAATTGGTCATCACTTGGGTGTCCTTGTTATAGTTGCACAAAAAGTATTTATCATAATCTTTTAAATTAGGATTGATGCGTTTGTGTCCCTTCTTGCGCATATGCTCCTTAAGCGTGACACGATCCTTGAAAACCTTCTCACAGTACAAGCACACAAGTTTATCCAGATTACGCTCTAGTTTGGTCAACAGTTCATCAACATAAACTAACTTTTCCGGTTTGCCCACTAGCAGAAAGTGCTTTGCAAACAAATGTTCAAAGTAATCCGCACGGAGGCCACTGATAACATCACGACAAAATAAACACTCCTTGGCAAAGTTGCGATCGGTGAGCTCGAACTGATGGCGTGCCAACGCCGCAGTCAAACGTTGTTGCTCCAACTGGCGGCGCAGTTCAAAATCTTTTGGCAATATATCACAGAGTAAATAGTATTTTTCATTTTTAGCTGGGCTACCATCGGGCAGTTGGTCCAGAAACATTGTTGTGCAATACTCCGCCAGCTCGTGTACTACAAAAGTGAAGACAAGTGACAGTAGATGATGAAGTAATTGGAAATAAGTATGTGCATTACACTTACTGCTAAACTCTTCTGCCCAGAACCGTAGATAGTCTTCCAATAGCGCTATGTCCTCTATATCTGCAATCACCAGACGATGCTCCAAGTACAAATGTGCCAAGTAGTCGTCTTTGCCAATCGGAAAGCTGTAGGTTTTAGGGCACTTCAAGCATTTTATTTCCTCGTCAACACTTTGCTCTGCTGATGTTGTGACTTCTTTATGGGCAGATGCAATATCACTGTCGATGTTGTTTTTTTCATTATTTTCCATTACGACTGTGGTGCAACCAGTGAAGAATCATTTGATTGCTACAGGATTGGTGTCGTTGAAGCTTCTTTACCCTGTTCACCACTTATGTACTTGATTTATCGTATACTTTATTATAATTCCTCTAATAAACACATTTCCTCTGATTGGTAGGTCACTCTCGTTACTTTACGAATAGTCAACACACGAGTGCCCTTGAAAAATAACGATCGCCCTCGAAAAATTGATTAAGCTGGCCACAATGGCAGCGCCTGATATGGCAACATTGGATTATTTTTCTTGAAAATAAGCAGACCCTCATTTTGTTACTTGAAATGTGTTTTTTTTTTATTGCAAATGTTTGTCCTGAGATTATCGCAATCCAGGCAATCAGTGCAGTCACAATGATTGCGATGCAGCTGGCTGTTTATTTATCATGGTACCAATTTCAATTTCGAACCCAAGTGTGGAGCGCACATTCTCTATCGACTACATTATTGACACAAATAGGTTAGCTTTTGAAATGTTAAAAAGTTTAACGGTGATCCGATTCCTATTAAAACGAAATGGTGAATCTTGCAGAAAATTTAATCAATCAACTACAAAGTTTCCTTTATTTAATATCAAACGTATTATTTCCAAAATATTTAGTAATTTATAAATAAACAATATTAAAAACCTAAATTATTCTTATATTTATGGTATTTTCCAAGTAATTGTGGAGATTTTAGTGTTTTTCACATTAGCTTTAGGGGTATATATATTTAGGAGTTGGCAGCCCTGTCGAAAAAATGCACTAATTTTTACGTCTTTCATTTTATAAAAACGCACTAGTTTTTATTTTTTTTTGAGCGCATTGGAATTTCATAATTTTTCACGGCAGCGCACAAAAATTCGTGTGTTCGTCGTTGATTGTTACCAATAATTTTATCGCGAATTTCGTCTTAAATTAGGAAAACAATTAAATAAATATGAGATGAGATGCGATGCATGTTATGCTCAATTTAAAATTAATTTCATAAAATAATTTTATTGTGATTCAGTGCTTGTTTGTGTGTGTGCGAGAGAGAGAGTGAGTGGAAAAGAGAGTAGCAAAAAAGAAGAAAAAAAAAAAAAAAAATTCGCTGTCAAAGTGAAACGAAAACAAACTGATAGAAATTATTAAAATATAATAAGTGCATTATTTTAATAGAATTTTATATTAACCAAATCAGCAGCAATTATCATTGGATATTTATTTTTGTGGTAAGTTTCAAGGCAACAAATACGTAGATTTTCGTTTGTTCGTTTGTTTCTATCCATTTTAGCTAGGATCATGGCCGTTCATTTCTCACAATGAGTGATCGATCGTTTGTACTAAAATTACATGTGTAAAATAATAAAATTAATTATGTACATATGTCTGTATGTATTTCTTTGTGTGATCATATCAGCAAAATGTGATCATTTCCACTATTCAATAAACCCCGTCATCCTCTCTCCTACAGCTCATTCTTTGGGCTGCTGCTGCTGATGTTGATCACCTCTCTGACGTGATGTGTAATGATAGTGGGAGGGTTTGCTTGACTTTCACATCAAATCTTATTCTCTCTCTTTATTATATTTGAAAATATGTAATTTCATTTATTACTGTTTTTTTTTTTGTATTGCGTAGCAAAGTCACCTGTTTTTGTGGTTCGTTGCTCTTAATAGCGCGATCTTTCTCTCTCTCTCTCTCTCTCGGCTATTTACACTCTCTCTCGCTGTGGCTCTCTCTCAGCCAATTTGACGTTTTATCTTTTGGCCCGTTATATTTCCAACGTTGTTGATAAGCAAAGTAACAAAGAAAAAGTGAACTAACTACACAGAAAACAAAAACAAGCAAAAAAAAAAGAAAAAAAAAGGGCGAAAATAATCTTTAACAAATGATTTCTGCTTCATTTTTATATTAATATAAATACATATGTATAATATTTCCTAATAAAGCAAATATTGATTTTTGTTGTTTTCGAGATTATTTTTTAGATGAATTTATCGTCATTTAGCTATTGCGGTGGATTTTATTTATTATTTGTATGTAAGCATATACAAGTTTTATCAATGAGGAGCCGCCATTGTTTATTTTTTTTATTTAGCACTTGTTTTGCTGTAAGTTTTTATTTTGTTTTTAATGTTGCGTCGTTGCCTTTGTTTACATTTCATTTTGCTCTCTTTCTCATTGTATCTCCTCATTCAACTCAAATACATAGATGGGATACTTTTGTTGTTTTGATTGTCAATGTTGTTGTTGTTATTGTTGGGGAATTTCCCTGCATAATCTTTTTTATTCTGCTCTTTCCTCTTCTCTGCTGCACTTCTCTTTATTGTTTTGCTTAAATGCAAGTGGCTACGTGATTTCTATTCATTTGTTGGTTGATTGCTTGAATTATTCATAAGTTTAGTTCAAAAATAAAAACAATGAAATAATTTAGATAAAATTATAACAGTTGACAAAGTTTCTGAGAAAAAAAACTTCAATGAAGTGACGTCAATGTGAATAGATAACTTTAAAGACTCTCAATTTCATTAACCTATTTTATTTTTTGCAACTGCCCTTTTTAATCTTTTTCCTACATTAAGTTAATGGTATTAATACACTTTACCATGATGTTTGAAACACAAAAAATTTAATAATTTATGGGATTTTCCTGCCAGACTGTTTTTACCCTGATCCGAAATTTTCCACCTATATAAATGTAAGTGTGAGTTGCCAAGAACGACAAATACAGGATTGAGTTTAAATTTCTTTTGAGATCACATTACTATACGATTAAATGGAAAGATACAGTCAGAACATGCACTCAAGGCAAGTGATCTCTCCCTAGAGCTGGTGGAGTCTAGTGTGACCAACCTCTGACACAAAAGGTGTCGTTACTCTCTAGACCTGTCAGTAATTTTTCCAGAATAGTTGCATCCAATTCAGCTTAAGTTTATTCAAACTGTATAAAAATTCCTTTGAACTTGGATTGATCGAACTAATATGTACATCATATACTTCCATATAACACTAGAAGAGAAAAAGGAACATTGTTTGAAGGATCCAAACATTATAGGTGATATTTAGGTATACTACAAATGAAATGTTGTTCAGAGGTGGACCTAAAAGCATGAAACTCTCATATTTTTTGCTCTTAATTGAAAACATTACTTTACTTTTTGAAGATGATAAAGCGCAAGTGGTTGCCCTGAGCTCGAATGGCGTAATATGTATAAACACAATTTCCTGACGGATGTTGAACTTAGGTTCATCTATGATCTATGGCTTGATGATAAAAACCTTTGACTACAAGTAACGCCAAAGTAAAAAGTCCGGCTGTGAGAAATTTGGCGAATGCGAAGGTCAGCCAAAATCGGATTTTTTTTTTTAAATCAAGCGACCGGGGAACAATGGCTTCAAAAAATCGATTGTGTCACGAGGTGTGTGAGGTGGTGCGATGTGTTGTTGCAACCAGAAATGCTCTATACCATTTACGTCTTCGAAAAAGAACCGTCCGATGTTCATATCTGTACCACACTGTTACTTTTCTGTTATGAAGAGGTACATTTTCGGTGTTTTGGCGGTGTACCTAGTACCGACAATTTGTTGTTTTTGACTGTGCACTTCTTACTTTGTTTATTTTTATCTCTCTTCGCACTTTGATATTTCAAAATTATGAACTTATATTGAATGTAGATCTGAACAATTTCAACTCATTATATTGGTGTGTACTGCTCCATAGATATATAATCTCCCAAGATTGACGCAGTTGAAACAGTTGCTGTTATTAGTCGATATGACGTTTCTTGTCAAAGTTATTGTATCGCTTGATGGAGTCACTGTATATGTCCAACAAAGTATATTTTGTCTTGTTTAAACACAAATTTTTATCAGTCAATTTACTGTTTCAAACAATTTTTATTGTATGGTGATAATAAAACACACCGAAATTTCGAAAAGAAACACGTGTCCGTCTGACTTTTGATATTTCTTGAAAGAATTAAAATAAAGATTTAATAAAGAAATCATCTGCCACATTTATCTATAAAATTTTATTATAAAAATGAAATGAAAATGTGCACAACATCAAGAACAACGATTAAATTGAATGACCCAGAGGAGGCCCATTGCTTATTGGGTCTATCAAAAAGGCGAGGGAGGGAGTCGGTTGTATGCACACCCGCGTTGCAAATTGCGCGCTTTGGTTTCTGATAAACAAAAAAAAAAAAAATAAATAAATAAATTCGAAAACAAAAATTAAGATACAATACAGTGATATCAACGAGAGAAATACAATAGACGAACATTAATGGAAGAGAACAAAATGTGAAAAACAGAAATTCAGAAGAGAGAACGGAAAGAATCGGTAGAGTTAAGAGCATGAATTTTTGAAAAATTTAAAATAAATGCAAGCAACAAACGACCTTCACAATTAGCAAGATATTTTGCGCTAGAAACATTAATTTTTTGTATTTGGATATTTTTTTGCGAAATGTTCGTTTTTCTTTTCATTTTCAAAAGGAAATTTACGTCAAAAGACGTCTTCGTAGCAAGAAAATAAAAAATAAAAAAAATAAATAAATAAATTATACTGGGTTTTTTTTTTGTATTTTTCAAACCAAAAATATTGACTTGTGGAGATCCGATATATTGAACAATTTCGGGCAGGTGAAAATATTCATAATAGTATGTATGCATTATACTATGAATGGTATAATGGCTTTGTCATGTTGTTTGTAACTACTACATAGTTGGGGAGACAATGGGAAAATCAATCCACATTAGATTTGTTTAGTTTATTTATTTATGCTAAAGTTGACATCAAAATGAATAATTATTCCCCCATGTATCATCTATCTTCTTCTTTACATATTATGTATAAAACAAAGACTCTCAATCGCGTCTGTCTGTCTGAAAGCGATAAACTCAAAAAGTACCGAACTTATTTTCATTCGGTTTTCACCGAGGGACGGAGTGATTCATGAGAAAGGCTATAGGAATATAATTCATAACGGTTTTGTGTAAATTGGCTGAAGTATGTTGATGATTGTTGAAAATGTCTGAAGAAATAATGCTGTGAACTGAGTTAACCATATAACCAAGTTGTCGATAATGTTGTAGACAGCAGAAAACAATGTGGCTGATAATGTTGAATGACTGACAGTTGACTGCTTTGATTTTGGTTTCATCATTGGGAATTGCCTCAACACTACTCGTTAGCGGACATACATAAAAAACCTTTACCAAAACATCATCATAAATTCTGATAAGCCACAGTACTTAAAAAATCCTGGGCATTTTTAGTAAACTATAAATTAAGACTAAACAATGGTGGGAGTTGGGAAATGTTGGGATTCATCTCTACCGTTTATAAGACAATAACATCAAAAGCAAAGAAGCAACTAATTGGATTTGATGGGCAAATTCTTCATCCAATGTCTTCCCTGACTGTTTCAGTCGGAGTTTCTTGATTAATTTGAGATAAGTTGGGAGTCTACTATTTATCAGTCACCAAGAGTAAAGAAACAGCTTAGAATTAATCCCAACTATTGGACTTGACATCGAATGGCAGTTCCTTGATTACATAATTGTCAAATAGTCTACATATGAAGAACTTTAAGTAAAAAAAACTTAAGAAATTTTTAGTTTCTCCCATTTATGTATATTTTATCAAAATTTACCTACGTATTTGCTTCACACTAGTCTGAAATATTTAAACAATAGCTCATCTGATGGTATAAGCGCACCATTGGATCTTATTGACATGATTTTAGTAACTATGCCTCTCTGTTTGTTTTTCTAGATGTCCATCTATTTCCTATGCAAAATTACAACCTCAGATCTTGAGTCTCTGAAGTGAAATTAAAATATGTATTTATAAATTCTGTTTTCATTTTATTATCACTCTAATTGTCACAGCTATGGAGATCTGATCATCATTCTAAGTTATTGCTATGATATAGTATTCAAATGATAGCATTAATGAATGACAGATTTCTTTTCTGAACATTTCGACTTGAAAGTGTATGGTTTATTATTCGATTTTAATGTGAAAATGTTTTTTTTTTTTTTTTAAAGGGTTCCATAGTCATGTTCTAATGTAATGCTGTGTTACAGCCAAACGGTTTTGGTGTCGCCAAATATTTTAATATATCTCGTGGCTCAAAAGTCATAGAGGCAAGAAATTTATATATACTGAAAATAGAGAACTGCACGTTGCCTATAACAGCAGTTTTGTCATTGCGTGCTTACGTCATCAAGGTGTTGAGAGGGGTTGAAAATGATGAAAAAATTATAACAATACTTGTTAGTTAAATCTTGTCAACTGCTTCACTGGAAAACGTTGAAAGAAATATATGCATAAAGAAAATATGTTTCATTTCCTTCCTTTTATATTGAAAATTATAGTACCAGATGGGTCACAAGAAACATTTTCAAGCAAAATGTATTACGGTAGTATATCCCCCGATTTTTCATTGCTTTTTTAAACTAACCTGTAGTTGCCTAGGGAGCTGAACACAGTATCTTTGGCATCATATTGGCTCAAAAATGTGGATTAAGTGCGGTTTGACTACCTACCTAATTAAATCCTGTATTCTAATTAAAAGTATGCTATTTTAAATGGACGAGGCTTTAAAGAAAATTATAAATTTAATCATAGCACAATTAAATATAGAAATTACTTAGATGAAGTACACTAAATCCTTGGGGGTGTGGCTTTCAAAAGAAAATACATAACAATATCAGATAAGATAAATGGAATACTTCTAATATATTCATTATTATGAAATTATTATTATTAACATTTGGCAACAAGTTTATTAATTCATACACTCATGTACATGTAGGTATATCGCAGTTTATTTTTATCAATCATTTCACACTTTTTAGAGCGAATAAAATGTGAAACCATTAAAAAATGGTCAAAATTTTTCTGTAGGTGGAGGATTTTACCTATCATTTTTAGTAGTACATATATAATAAGAATAATGCCAAGCGCCGCTGAAGAATACGCACACAGGCCACAAAATTCTATAATTATCAAAAATCATATAAGTTTATTTATCAATCAAGAGCCACACAAAAACAAAACTAATAACAAATTAAATGTAGAGAAGAACTGAAATTCTATTTGCAACAAATTCACGATTGATAATAAAAATTCTGATAATTCATTTTTGCTTATCTCCCTCGAACACTAAACACTTTCGATTAGTGAATATTTATTATGGCATGGTATCATTTTCTAATATAAAAAACTAACTACTCGTATAAGTATCGTGACCAAAAATTTTCCATACTTTATAAGTTCATGTAGGAAAACGATTGGAAGAAGGGGCGGAGGCGGAGGGTGTCTGTTGTGGTTTTTATACTTAACACATACTAAATTAAATTGAAAGAGTGGAGTTTTTAGAAGAAGGTAAGAAAAAAAAAAAAAATCGACCCGGATAGAACTACACATTTTGTGAAAATTTCAACTCTCTAGTTATTACGGTTCATGAGATATGAACCAACCTAGGTTGTTCGAAGTCTCTACAATAGGGCTCCGTTTGGTACACTTTGGATACGGAACCCTAACAATAGCACAAATGATAATTTCAATAAACAATTTAAAAATTGATACTGTGGTCTTCTATCTATACTATGGATAGTTTTTCTTTCTAATGACGTCAGTTTGGTTTGGCGACTACTGACGTCTGAAAATTCCGCAAAACGCCTCCTCAAATTCAAATACGACGAAAAACTGAATAACTGAATATATCTACATACAATTTGTTGTTGTTATTGTTGTTCAATTGTGTTGTTTCATTTGTGTTTTTTTTTTTCTTTTTTTTTTCTCTATTTTCCCGCATTTCATTTATTTTTGCTCTCTTCTTAACTTTTGATGTACCAGTATATTTTCGTACTTTGCTCAGAGTTTTTAAGAAAACAAAAAATCAAATATAATAATTGAATTGTTTTCCAAATATTTTTTTTTAACTTTTAATAGATAAATGTGCTGATTGTTTTGTTTTTTTTATTTTTTTTATTTTAAGTAAAAGTTGTTTTTCATCTTGTTTTGAGTATTGTTTTTCTTAATGTTGCAACCGTCAGATTTTTTATGTTATATCCTTTGTCACGGTTAGTTTCACTGTCGTTATCATTTTGCTATGATGTTTGTAATTCATGATTATACAATACAAAGTCATTGTCGGAGACTCAAAGAACGACAGTAAAATATGTTATCATATCAGCCTATAAGTCTATGTTTCCCACTGATCAGAGCTTTTTCCATTGCTTATAGGATGCTCTCTATATCGTATATCTGACGTTGTTAACATTAAGTTTTACTAGGCGACCCAAACAATAATTTTATATTTTTCATCATAACTTCTTTGGAACATCTTGGCATTTTTGCATGATTTGTGTTGTTGAATTGACTCCTGCGATAATTATTTATCATAACTTTTGACGTGGATTATCAAGATAAGATTTGATTCGATTAAGAAACTTAATCATAATCGATGTTTGCTCTAGGACGAATCCCTTGAAAATCGTCTAAAATCGATTGCTTTGCTTGATTTCATAATGCAATATCGTCATGTGACACACCGTGTTATTGAGGCATCTTTGGATATTTGGCAGTAAAAAAGATTTGCTTGCATTGGATTCCACATAATCTGACAAACGTTCATGAGAAGGCTCGTGTCGATTGGTGCAAGGAAATGTTGTTCAAGGTGCATCAAAGGCTGTGTGTAACATTTTTGAAGATGAGGAATCATGGTTCTATGCATATGAGCCGGAAATAAAATAGCAATTGGCACGTCCCAAGTCAAATCTATGTTTTAGAGTTACTTCAATCGGAATGGAAAAAGTGATTCGAAAATTGGTTCAAACGCATTCAAAAGTGTATTGATCTTCATGGAGAATATTTTGAAAAACAATAAAACCAATTTCGATCATAAGTACATACATAGTTGTTTTTGCATTAATAGGCCAGAAATATAAATATCAACACTCGTATTTTTTTAAAAGAATTTGAATAAGATGTAATTACTATGTAACGAAATAATTGGATTGGGTAACTTTCTACAACCAAATTTGAACTTCTGGGGATTGTTGGCTTACTCTTCTTTCGACAAATCAAATACTTGTTAATAAAAACAGAGGGATATGGAGTTTTCTTCCTTGGGACTATGAGCCTCCAAGTTCTTCAGATAGGATGCGTACTGGACTACAATGTCAAAAATAAAATGAGTCCGTTCACATATACAATGCTTTTAAATCGTTAAAAGTTTGTAATTTTTCGAACGTTTAAGGAATTGATGGTAATTTTAGATATGCATAGCTTAGTAAATCGAAAGGATTACTAATCACTCGCTCGGTGCCACAAAATGTGTTTTTGTATGTCATATATCCAAAATTCATATTTACTTTCAGTTCTTACCAGTACAATACATATAAATTAAACTGCATAATAAAAGATAAAGATTTTTATAATTTTGAACTCAAGTATTTCTACCTAAATCTGTGAAGTGTATTTAATTTTGAGTGGAACCAATGTTTATTTTCTTTCATGACATTTTCATATTATATATTTTTCTTTTGTTTTATATATAATATTATTTAATAGTCTAAGTTTTTTTTACGCATTTCCTGTTCGTGTGCGAAAAAAGAAATGATTTATTACCACTTTTCGGATTAACAGACGGTTTCACAAATAATGAAAATATATGTACTACATTTTATAATAATTGCGAGATCGAGATCTCATTAGAGAGAAGTGAAGGCGCCTAAAATAAAGCAAATCTCATTCAAACTGTCACTGTAAACAGATTAATCATATAGTCCGAATACAATTTATCATCTATTGAAATAAATTCACACATATATGTACATACATACTATTATTATTATTTTGACACGGCAGTGTGTTTCAATAACGGGAAGTCTATAAATTTTAAATTTTAACAATAAACCTTTTTACAGATGTTCAGTTATTAAGTTCATTTTCATCACTCAGTAACTTATCCAAAAACCAAGATCACTTCTCAATACATGATTTAGAAATTTAAAATATAGTGTCAAGAGTAGATCATTAGACGTGTTGACTTTTAAAGTTTTAGGATGTCCTACTGATATTATTTTTCTACCTGAGCTTACTGACTTTGAAACTGTCGACAATAATGCTTCTCAAACTGTGAAAAGGGTGTTTCTATATCACATATCATACACTGATTGACACACTCCTTAAAACCCTAAACTTAAAACCATGAATCTTGTCATCAAGGTAAATCGTTAGGCTAAGATAAAAATTTATCCAATCCACGTTTATCTGTTTCAGCTTTGATTTAAAGAACTGTTATGGATCTTGGAACCTGTTCAGAAATTCGCTCATTATCCCAATTAATTTAATTTACTTAGTTGTTCTATGTATGTAGGTCATTTTATTGGAACTTAATATTCCTAAAAAAATAAAAATCATTTCTGTTTAAACATTTTATTGGTTTATTTGTCGTGTCGTGTCGTGTCGTCTTGCTTTCCCAATTGATCTATGGCCTACAAGTTCTAAAATATCAACTTTTCGTCAACCTTAACAATAAAGAATATCATAACTATATTGTTGTTGTTGCTGTTCTTGTTTTTTTTTCTCATTTCCTTTCTTTCTTAGATATATTTTAATTAATGTTGCGTCATGTTAAATGGTCCATCAAAGATCTATAGACAGTTGAGAGCAGAACGAACGGAGGCAACATTGTAAAGATGTATATATTTTGCTCATATTTGTA
The DNA here is from genome assembly GCA_037043295.1 of Amiota minor. Taxonomy (NCBI): domain Eukaryota; kingdom Metazoa; phylum Arthropoda; class Insecta; order Diptera; family Drosophilidae; genus Amiota; species Amiota minor. The sequence continues at coordinate 3,481,342 of JBAMAW010002156.1, read as the reverse complement.
GATACAATATTTATTTTTTACGCCTCGATTTTTGCCCAAAAGGAAATACCTACATATTTATATAATTTTAATATCTTTATTGATGATTAAAAGAAAAAGTTTCAAATATAAAATGGATTTTCCTATAAATTTTAAATAATAATAATTTCATCTAATTTCATCAGATTTATTATTGTTTTTCTTATAATTTATTTTTTCTTATTTATTTCAATTTGAAGTTTTTTGTTTTTTATGTTTTCAAAATTTTTTTGTTTTTTGTTTTTTTATTTATTTTCTTATTTATATTATTTTTTAAGAATTTTTTGCGAATATTTTTATAATTTTTATCTGTCCTAAGAATTAAGCTGAAAATTCTATTTAATTCAAAAATTTTAAATTTTATCTTTTCGTTCTTTGTTTTTGTTTTTAAATATTTCATTCAATTATTTTGCTTCTACCAAACGCCCACGCAAAGGTTTATTTTTGAATACATTTATCTGTGTTTGTTTGTTTTTTGAATGCAAAAAAAAAAATAAGAAAAAAAAAATCAAAGAGAGCGAAAAAACAGAGTAAAATTTGGCAAACAAAACACACACACACATACACACATCATAGAAATAGAGAAAACACGACAGACTGACAGTCAAAAAGACATTATCTTTGTTATAATGATCAAATTGATTTGCTTTGCAGTGACATTTTGTTTGTTTGCTACTTTTCTTTTTAAGATCTTTTTACAAATTGATTCGGGCATATTAGGTGCTTGCTTAAGTTTGTAGCATTTGTAACATTCTACTGGAATGAAGACGATCAGTCTATGGTAAGAGAAGTTCAAAATTAGTTTAGTATTAACTACTATGCACTGGCATGACAAAGTAAAACGATCTAGTCATACTCGTATTTATCTGTTTCCATATAAATTAGTCCTATCAAACATTCCGAGTTATACTGTACCGCGAATAAGCGGTACTAAAACCACAATTCAGTAATTGAGATATCAAGCATAACCAAACGAATTTTCTCAAATAAGTACTCAGAAGGAGTGTTTAAAAAGTCTTTTCTAGACAACTTGGCAAGCAAAAATTAATAGTTTTTCGTCACTTATACTGCATAGAAAATTATGAAAAAAATACCATCACTTTGCCGAAAAAAAAAACAATAGAAGAATATAAGAAGAAGAAGATATAATACAAAATAAAACCAGGGATAATCATGGATAACTAAGATGTTTAAAAAATGCATTATTAGATCCTATTTTATTTTATTTATTTATTGTTTATTACTATTAGCCTTAAGAATACTTAAAGCTAACAGGAGAGAGGCAGCTAGGGCCTTAGGCTAATTAGATCCTGTATATTATCTGGAAAGGACACAAAAAAACAAAAGATCACAGATAATTAAATAATCATAAGCTTGGTCCTTCTTTGTAAATCCTGTCCTATGGGATTGGTTTTTCTAGTCTAAATCCATCACTTCTTCTTCCCTTTTCATTGAAGCGATCAACACCTTGGCAGTACTTGTGAATCGCTACGATATGTCGTAACAATATATTAAAATTAATGGTTTAAAAATAAGTAAATAAATATTGCATACCATTCAAAATCCATATGGTTTAGGAACAAGAAACTGCTAAGGAACATTTTCCAATGAAGAATAAAATTCTTAAACATCATAATAGGAAGGAATTTAACCCTAGTGTTGGTGATTTTGTAAGGGTTTTACTTGGTTTACTTTAATAAACGTATTATTACCTTTATTTAAAGGTAGATGGAAAAGAAAAAACTTTACAAAGAACACACACATAGTTTATTTAACAAGAAATGTGAAACTGATGTGCGTCAAACTATTTAGAAGGATATAACATTTCCGATATTTAATGAAATGAATCTCAAAGATTTTTTGGTGTAAGCATTATTTTTTAGCACATTATTTTGATTGTAGAGCAATGTGAACAAATCTAATCAATGGAATGAAAGCATTTCCATTCCATTTTCTTCCTTGTATCTACAAAACTATTTTCTGATTTGTACTACTTACTGTTGGTTACTAGAAATCTGATTAAATTCAATATAGATCCAGTAAGTCTTCCTATTTATACTTGAATTATTAAAAACAATTAGTAAAATATTTGATTTGTTTTCGTTTTATGTTAAGAAATTACTATTTGTCAAGTCATTAAATTAATTACAGCATGTGGGTGTCCTTATTATTTTGACAAGGGGTGTATGTGTGTGTTCTTTTTTTTTATATAAAATAAATTAAAAAATGCATTTTATGCTCATTATTTATTTTACATATGTTTTTACTCCACAAGCGTTTATTCTCAAGCTAAACAAAAATCACCTTTGAATGTTATTTATTTAAAATTCTATTTATAGAAAGAAATATTTGAACAATTTTAATTCTATTGCCGTTTGGTTTTTTGTTGGTTAATTTAACAATTTATTTCCATAGATAACAAAACTCATTTTTCTCCAATTTTCCCATTTTTTTAAATAAACATATTTACAAACATTGCATTGCTTATACGCCGCTTAGTCGATTTTTTATTTATTATTATTTACTCAATAAAAATTGATTATTTATTTTTTTTTTAAAAGAATTTTGCTGCTTTTTTTTCTCTTTAATCATCATCATCATCTTAAATATATTTATATTAATTTAAATATATGTACATATATTCAAATATTTTCGAAACAAACAAAAAATAAATATTTTTCATTATTCTCAGTTCTTCTCAGGCATTTAAAACGAACGCACGCAAAGAAAGAAATCACGCGGCGTGTTCAAGTTTTGATAGGCAAAAATTTATTATTGTAGATTTGAAAAGAAATCTTAATTTTTAAGTTTATAACAAAAAAATATGACATTATAAATATATGTATTTATTTATAAACCGAAACTCCATAAACTGAAATCGATTTCATATTTTCATTCATGAAAAAAAAAAGAGAAATAAGAATTAAAAAGATTGTAGTAGTTTAAAGATAATCGGAATACGAAAAATATTACCTTATCATATTTTTTTTTCTTTTCTTTTTGTGTTACTTGATGAACTAAACGAAATAAAACTTAAAGCAAACAAATAAAAATTCAAAGATAATAAAAAGTGTTGTTTTGCTGTGTTGTGCAATTAAAAATATTTATAAAACAATATTTATTTCACCATTTATTTTCAAAATGTAAGTAATTTTGATAATCTTACAAAAATAAACAATGAAAATAAATAAACTTGTATAAACATAATATTTTAGGTTCGATTGCCGATATACACATAAGTGTGTTGTATTTAAGTTTCATTTAACCCAAATTTACATCATCTATATACCATTAATATGGGAAGGAAGATGATGAGAAATTGTATTTATTAGGAACTTCCAATTTTCGGCATTTTTCTTCGATTAATTGGAGAAATCTGATATCAAAGTTGACGAGTCTTTGCCAGATTTCATCTCAATAGCTTCCAGATTATAGTGGCCAACTCTTAATGCTATTCACCTAATAAAAATTGTTGAAATTTTCCATAGAATAAAATAAAAACCATTATGCTTTTCCTTCTTATGATGTTATAATAATATAAACCCATTACCCATTTATTATATTATAGAGTATCTCTAAATTCTTGTTTATATTGTTGGAAATTTTTGTATGTATGTATGTATATTTTTTTTTTTTTTTTTTGTGTTTATGTCTCGATTAAAACAATACAGTATAGAAAATACATATAAGCAGAACATTTGATATAAGTATATGTACATTTTTGTATCATAATTGTGAAAAATTGAACGGAAACCAGCATGAAATTCTTTGAAAATTATATTTTTTCACTTACTCGTATATTCAATTGTGTACTGGTTGGTGGG